>CAJJDP010000281.1:0-11750 GCA_905182995.1 Paramecium octaurelia | reverse complement strand
ATAATAAGGAGATCATCGGAAATTCGGAGTAATTAATATTGAATATTAAATAGTGGTACATTTGAATATAAATTTGCATGTTATGAGAATTAGAAGTTCATTGCTACATTTATTTTTAAAGTTCAGGAATTTGTACCTATCACCTACAAAACGCCCTAATTGGAATGCAAAAATTAAGACTTAATTAAAACTTAAATCACTTTATCAAAATCAACTTCCCTTCTCACTATCAAGGGTTAAGTGTTAGATGTTGATTAAAAACCTATGAAAGGATTATAACTATCATTTAAATCTGATCCCAGTCTAACAATTGCTAATCCTAACCTGATTACTGATGCAAATGGTTATTGGTAGATTGATAATCTTACAGTAATTCCTTAGAACAATTATAAATTTACAATTGAATACATAAATGATAATAAAAAATTGACTTAGGTATCATCTAATTATATTCCATCAATGGATAAACAATAAACTTATACTTTTCCAGTAATTGGATACCAAAGATTCGTTAAAGTAAAATTAACTGGTAAGATAACACCTTCTGATGGGAAAGCAGCAGTGCCAATACCATTACTGATTACTTGTGATTCTAAAGGGAGAGATGGAAATCCAATATCTGTGGATACAACTACTAAAGAAGATGGATCATATTCTGTTGAATTAGAAACTTTGGCTGGATCAGATAAACCATTATAATGTGTAGTATAAAATGCTCCAGTTAAATTGTCTGGTCAACCAGGCTAAAGTGGTTCATAAGGATAGACTGGATAAACAGGGTAATCAGGGTAATCTGGATAATCTGGATCAACTAATACTGTTTCTAGTGTTTAACCTATAAAAATTAATGTTGAAGTAAAAGCACCAAGCTGGTCATCAAGTACTAATATACCTGTTACTTATAATACTGTAGATATTACAATAAAAGGGATAGTGAGTGATAAAACAAAAGCAATGACTGCATTAGAGAACACGGATGTAATCTTAATAATTACACCCTAAGATGTATATGTTTAAAGTAAACATTTATTGGAATAGTATTTATTTTATAAAAGACATAATCAAAATGCATAAACTCAATCAAAATTAAGCACTAAAACTGGAAAAGATGGTTCATACTCATTTAGTTTTAAAGCAGTTCAAGCATTTACTTTAAAATTTTTAATTTAGGCTTCCAATCCTTTATTTTAAACAGAGAATAAGCTAATTGAAGAGAAATGTCTTTAATCTATTACTTTGACTGAAAACTTAGAATTAGATAGAATAACTATGGTAACAAAATTACATTCTACATTATCCAATAGTGATAAGAAGCCAATACCTAATGCTATCATTAAATTGACTTCATCAGAACCCTTGATGAAGGATTCAAAATATTATAATATAGCAACAAATGATGATGATAAGGGATCCTTTTTTATAAATTTTGAATGTTACAAAGATATAGAATACATTGTTTCTTTTTAAATAGATATACCTTAATATGAAGAATAAAAAGTGAAGAGTTCTAAATTTAAATGTGACTAACCTTAAATAGAATTAAACCCTATAACATTGACCTTGTAGAAAATAGAAATCAAAGCCATTTTGGCAGGAAAGGTTATAGATCCTCATGGAAAACCAGTTGCTAATTTACCACTTACCATCACAACAGAACCAGTAAGTGAAACATTAACAACAAAAACTTAAAGTGATGGTACCTGGACAGCAACAGTTCATAAGCTATTTCCAATTACAGAATACAAAGCCAATATCTCATATTAAGATATTAATAAATAAAATTAGAAAATAGAATAGAAATTCTAAGTTTAAAGTGATAATCAAAAGGTGTCAGTATAAGATATTAATTATATTGATTTGGTAGATGCTAAGATCAAAGGGAAAATCGATTTGGAGAAAGGTTCATTATCATAACCAGTGACTCTTAATTTGAATTGTTAGGGATTTTAGGATTCAAAAGGCCCAATTAATAAGGATTTTACAACAGATAAAAATGGAAATGTGGATATAACATTTTAAGTATTAGCAAAGCATGATGATAAAATTATTTGTCTAATTAAACCTAAAGATGTGATATAAGATAATGGATATAAAGTTGAATTGATTCCTCCTAACTTCGAAGTTAATGGATTCACTATAAAGAGTAAATTCTTAGCAACATTATTTACGATAAATGGTAAATTGATTGATGAAACTAAGATTGAAGAGAAATTAATTGGAATACAAATGAGTTTTAACTTAAAATAATAAGATCCACTCACTAATTAATAAATAAAAATCAAGAGTTCTAATGATGGAACATTTATATTTTCATTTGAGCTTCTAAGAGGTATTAATTATGATGGAACCATAACTGCTGATGGGCAACCACAATTTCAGATTGCAAATAATAATATACAGTTAATTGGCAAAGAAGAAAAACAATCCATGACTCTAGATATTACTTTAAAGAGAGTGATAGTTGATTGTACAATAAGTGGATCCTTGATTGATTCCAAAAATAAAGCAGTTGAAAATGCAAAAGTCGAAATCTTAAGTTCAATCCCACAAATGTAGAACGCTTAATTTTATAATAAATTTTCATAAGCCAATAAAGGGGAGTTTTCTATTCCATTTTAGTGTTATAATCAAGTATTTACCACTTTAAAATTGGATATGGTTTCAGATGCCTTTCCGAAATCACCTTTGGCTCCTCAAGTCTTTACTTGTGGCGAAAAAGATGTCAAACTTAAACCTATATAGATAATCACCAAAACAGCACAAATAACCTTCTCTGGAGTATTAACGGATAAAAGTGGAATTACTATGAATGTTTAAGGTGCAGATATTGAAGTAGTCTTAAATCCATCAGATCCATTAGCTTCTAATCTTAAAACTAAGTCTGACCAGAATGGAAAATATTCCTTAACGTTTAACGCTGTCTTCGATTAATCCTATCAGGCTGTCATTTAAATCACTCATTCAGATTTCACTCCCTTTAAATCGCCTAGCATTGCAATATCAACAAATAAAGATTAAACTGTAACTCAAGATGCTGCTTTAGATAGAATTATCTTAAAGGCCACTGTATCATCTACTTTGACTGATCCCTAAGGAAAGCCATCTCCTGTATCCACATTAACAGTAGAATCCTTATAACCCGTTGTTAAAGGAACAGAGAAAAATAAAATAACTGGAAAAACTGATGCAAATGGGAAATTTAATCTAGATATACCTTGTTACAAAAACACTGAGGGATCCTTTATTTTAGATGTTTCAGCCGACAAATATATAGATACTAAAACAGATAAAATCTCATTTTAATGTAATGGACCTTAAATCTAAGTACCTCCGATTAAGGTAAAGTAAGAATTGACTCCGGTTAATACTAAATTAACTGTTGGAGGAGAAATCATTGATCCAAAAGGAAAAGGAAAGCCAGGAATATCAATTAAGTTGATTTCAGATCCAGTTACCAAAGAATATGAAGCTAAGACTGGATCTGATGGTAAGTGGTAATTACTAGATGATCAACTCTAATTTGGAGTCAAATATCAATTAACTGAATAGTTTTCAGATGTAACTGGATAAATACATAAGATTACATTGCCATTTTAAACTAATGATGAAAAATCTTAATTGATCTTTCCAAAATAATTTTATGATGATTATCTACCATTTCAAGTAGATGGTGAACTTACTTCTGAAGGAGGAATAGCCCCTTCTAATATACCAGTGTCTATGCAATGTGATGGTTTTGGATAAGACAATAGACCAATAGATATCAGAACTAATACTGACAATGCTGGTAAGTATTAAATAAAGTGGGATATGTTGATGAATTCGAACTCGAAAGTCTAATGTTTAGTGATTACTCAAGAAACAGCAAAATTTAAATAAACATCTCATAAGTTCTATATTACTCCAGACAGTGGAACTGTAAAGATATCAACTTAGGCTGAAGTAACTCCGGGATTCAAAGGGTAACTCAATAAATATTATCAATACTCTTCGATAAGTGGTGTAGTGATGGCAGAATTTGATTGTGATGGTGGATTAGTATGGAGGGGATTGGAAGGAGTAAATATTAAACTTAAATAATGGAATGGAATTGCTTACAATGATTTAAAAACTGAAACGAAGAGTGACAAAAATGGTCTCTTTGTTATCAAGTATTAAGTTTTAAAAAGGTATTATCCATTATAAATATAGTTAAATATAAAATGAAATGAGTTTGGAATTCAATAAAGACAATTATTACCCTGCCTCTGCAGACTTTAATATCTATTCTTTTGATCCTTAGCCTGATGGTACCTATCAGGTCTTATTGTCTAACATTAAGATGGTTAAAATTGGAGTCGCAGATCAATGTCCATAAAAAAAGCGAAACCATTGATATTTATATATAATATTTATTATAGTAATTATTAAATCTCAATCAAACATTCCCATTTAGATAACTAACCAAATAGTAATGGATAAAACTACAATATATGTTTTTGGGATTTCATTACTTTATAAAGATTGTTAAACAAATTTTGGATAAGATTAAAGTATTGAGCAAAATTCTGAATAAATATAAAACTCTTAAGTTAAATTGGGGATATCAAATATCCAAATACCTCCATAGGCTCCATCTCACATAAGACATTCAAATTTTACACTATAAAAAAACCTTACTCCTACTAGAATCAACAAATAAGTATTATTTATTTTCAGTTAACGTTTCCTGAAATTCGAGAATTAGTTAAATGAGATTTAATTTCTTCCAATTAAGTTTTTATATATTAAAGATTCTGGAAAGAATATAATAGGGGAAATAATTTCAGTTTTATTTGTATCTGTTTTGTAAATAAGTGTGGAACTAAAAGTAAATAGCTCATGTATAATGTGCTTGCATCACAAGTTAACAAGAATACTATATATTATAGAGCATATTTATAAAATTTCGATTAGCTTAACAAAGTTTTTATCAGTTTTATAGACAAAATATCTAGTAAGTATTAGTATAATATAGTTTAAATTATTTATATATTTTCAAAATAAAAAAATAATTTGGATTAATGGTGAAACCAAAAAATATACAAGGAACGAAATAGGGTTTTTTTCCTTCAAATCACAATAATTGGACATTAACTAGATTGGATTTTCAAATAGTCATTTTGATTATAAATAAATTTATATATTAGTTAAGCCAAATAATTATGCATATTATAAAGATACTATATATATATTTTACAGCCCTCCTTTACTAGAAAATTGATCATTTTACAGATAGAGTATTATTTAATCTTCATAATACTTTATCAAATTTAAGGCAATATAAAGTGAGTATTTAATGTAAGGACATATTCCATTAATTTTATTTTCATAGTAATAACTTAAGTCACAATAAATTTCTAATTTAAGGTAAAAACTAAGATCTGGGGCAACTTCTTCACAATACTCCTTATTAATCAAGTGTATTGTTATTTAACAAATTATTCCCCAATTTTAACTTATAAAAATAAAAGAGTTTATGCTCTCATGTGTTCCTCTTATATTTCCTCACTATTTTCACTATTATATTATTAAATCGATTCGTTGATACCTAAACATAGATAATATTACTTTTTATTTATTACAAACTCAATACCGTTTCAAAATTAGAATATCACAATTTTCTTCACATAAACGAAAAAATGTCTAATTATTGAAAAATACCTTGAACAAAAACAAAGCCAAATAGGTTTTTGTACATTTATTACCTAGAATGAATAACTGAAGAAAGAATTATTTTATTGAATATTTAGAAATTTAAGCTATCAAAAGGGAGAGAATGTTTGAAATAACTACATTTAGAAATTATATACTATAGGTAATTTATTATCATATAAAGAGTTGAGAAGCCATATAGCTAAAGTGTTTAGTTTCAAATATAGCTATGTTTAGTAATGAAAAATAGTAGATTTGGACTATTGATTAGAGCATAGTATAAGTTTTTTAGCCAGAATCTTCTAATACTATTGTCTTGTCAACCAGAATCTTGCAATACTATTGGTTTGATAGCCAGAATGTTCATTAATTTAATTAATGATGAGAGTTCGATTTGGATATTTAATTATGGTACAAAGGATTTGTATGAATAAACATGTATTATTATTATTATTATTCTATTTAACATAAAAATAACTCAATCATTCAGTTAAAAGCTTTGCAATTATTTTTTCCAATCTATTACATTAGTTTTTTGGTTATTGTATTTACTAATTATTATTGAAGATGCCTCTTAGATTTATTAAAAACTCTGAAATATGGAAATTGGAATGGAAATTTATTATATGGCGGTATGAAAGATTACATTAGTGGGTCCTACAGATTTTAGGGTACAGGTAGAACAGCTAATTAAAATTATTGGGGAGAAGTTTGTATATTGAATTTTAATTCATTTCTTCTATCTCGTTAAAGTAATTATTGATAAAAGTAGTTTAACCAAAGTTTCCGTTGTTCATCCTACTGATAACCTTATTTGTATGCTTTGCTATAAGAAGTTCTAGAGGGGGTAATATCAAATCTAAAAATTCGTTAGGTAAGCATTTAGGAAATCCACAAACCTTTTTAAAGCTAGATTTATATAATTTTTATAAGCGTTGAAATATGTTTTTGTATTTCTAGGTTGGGATTGAAGGACAAATATAGAGTATGTGTGGAAGGAGAAAAGTTTAGAATAATTAATATTTCTGCTTCCAATTAAGTTTTTAAGAAACCCATAGCAACTTTCCACTTAAAAATTTTAGAGTTTATTCTACTTTATCAAGCTATAGACTTATTTTTCCATTGTTCAATATATTTATTCCGAGGTATTTATAAGATTTCACAATAGGAAATCCTTATATATTGTTATATTAACAGCGCTTATGATTTTGGATGAAAAAGATTCCACATTTTTTCTAGTTTAATCTAAGTTCATATTCTTCAGAAATTAAAACCAACTTTTATAAAAAGGATTGGAT
The DNA here is from genome assembly GCA_905182995.1 of Paramecium octaurelia. Classification (NCBI taxonomy): domain Eukaryota; phylum Ciliophora; class Oligohymenophorea; order Peniculida; family Parameciidae; genus Paramecium; species Paramecium octaurelia. The sequence continues at coordinate 4,779 of CAJJDP010000281.1, read as the reverse complement.
ATTTCTATGAGCAATAATAATTACAATGTCGTCCGCAAATTCATAGGAAGTATAATTAAAATTACAGTTTTGTTTTAATGAAGCTAAAAAATCTTCAAGATATATATTAAAAAGTGCGGGAGACAGTGGAGATCCTTGAGGAACACCGTTTTAGAAGTAAAATGTGGTATTCATTTATGGGCAAATATAATGGAGATTTGTATAGAGGTGATTAAGGAATTTTATTTCGATGCCATCCAAAATTGATTTAGCAGATAAAATATTAAATAGTCTTTATCTATTTATGCTATTGAAGGCATTGCTAAAATCAATAAAGATGCAATCCATTTTATCCTATTTCTTGTAACCAGTTAAAGTATTTAAGAGTCTGATGATATTTATTTGAGTAGATGAACCAGGAATGAATCCTGCTTGACCTTTAGATAAGCGAGTGGACAAATATTGTTATAGTCTTGGCAGAAATCTTAATTCAAGCAGCTTAAATAGGGGACTTAGAATTGTAATAGGTCGAAACTAAGTTTTAGTAGGGATATCGGGGAAAACCTTGTTTAAGGGTACTAGTCTTGCTCTACAGCATGCGTAGTTGGTTTCAATTGTAGATTATTTCCATATATCACAAAAAATATGGACATTTTTACAATTCCTAATAAAATTGTCAGATACACCATCAAAGCTAATTGCTTTATTTCGTGACATCCTTCTTTGTAGCTCGGTTATATCAAGCGTATTTAAGGGGGGTAAAGAAGGAAGTTTTAAAGGGCGAAATTTTTGACCATTTGATATGATACTAAGTTAGGTAAGACAATTTCTAATAGCAATATCTCCAAATTGTAGTTAATTAGAGTCATCAATGAAATATGAAAAAATGCTACCATCTTTTTTAAAAGGGTTTAATATAGTTATTTTTTTTAGAGTTTGGAAGAATGTTACTTTATCTCTAGAGAATAAGTCAGCCATATGTTAGAATATATCTTAATTATTATGGGTGGAATTAATATTTAATTTTGGTATAACTTGCTTTTTAATTTTCTGGATAACTTTGGAGTTTCTGAGGTTGTTTTGTATAAATTTATAGAAACATGTAAAATCAGAAAATTTGCTAGAAGCCAAGTTATTTAAGTTTTGAGCTCGCTTTTTATTGAATATATAAAAATAGAATTATTAGTTGACTTTTTGTTGAAGGTTAAGCTCAATTTCTATTAGGGAGTGGTCTGATAATTAATTAAAGGAGACATTATTCTTAGATTAGACATAGGGATGTAATAAAACATGATCAGTTCTACTTTCTATCATTTTGTTCAATTTTTTTCTCTAAAATGTAATTAAGTGCTGTGGAAGAGCTGGTGTTAGAAAATTAAAAGGGGTTTAGCTTATATTAAAGTCACCGCAAATAATAATTTACTGGTTAGGCTTAATATTTAGAATGAATTATCTCAACCAATTATCTAGCTAAGTCTTTGATTTCTAGAATGTAGACTTTTTGTTAAAGTAGAAATTAAACAGAAAAATATCAAAGTATTCGTTTCTAGCATTAATTATAAGATAGTCAAATTCCACTTATATTTGAATTTAAAGGATATCACTAATATCTTTAGAAGCAAAACTATTGTGAATACCCGTGATTATACCACCAGATCTCTCACTGGTTGAATGATGGTTTATATAAATCTAATAACTAGGTGATGATGAAATCTTAGAATTGCGGCTTTCTTATAGACAGAAAAAATGAGGGCCACATAATTTAACTTATTTTAGCGTGCTTTCTTTCATAGAGGAAATATTCCAAGTGACTAATTTGATTGGGTTTTTATTTTTATTGTTAAAATTGAGACACTAAATATGATTATTGCCAGGATCTTAAGACAGCGTCTAATTCTTAGTCCTGGTGGAGCCGTGTAGGGGCTACACTCATTCAATCATTTAGCCATCTAATGTGTGGGAACTTTCTTTAGGCACTTTATTCTTATGAAACTTTTTCATGTGTTATGCGTAATCTTAAGTGTTATTGAAGATATTCTTGCATTAATGGAGTTTTCCACCGCAAACAAATATCTAATCATCTTCCTCCTCCTCTTCTTCAGATAACTAATTAAATGGTTATTATTAAGATTATGTCATCTTACAAGGAGTTTTAAATTGAACCTATTTGATAGGATCCTGAATTTAAGGAACAGTAAGTTTTAAAGCAGAAATTTGTTTTTTAATGGAAGATTACAAATCTTTTATAATTTTTTGTTCAATTGATTATATGATGCGATCTTATTAAATGGGTTAATTAGAAAATATTGTTGGGGATTGAGCATTATTTACGGTTAGTAGGTGATTTGAATTTCGAAGTGAAGGTGTTGAAGGTTTATTTTTTTGATTTTTTTTTTTTTTCATAACATTAAATATTTGTGAGTTCTTTTGATAGATGAATAGAGGCTACTCATTCTTTTATATTGAACCATTTTAGGATAAAAGTATCCAGCATTTACAATTTCTATGCATAAGCTATCGTTGTTATCTTAAGCTTTCTAAATAATAGTGGATTTGCAATTCTGCAATCCAAATGATTCCTCCAAGATGTCTATTATATTGCTTTTCTATTTAGGTTGCAATGTGAGTTTTTAGTTCTGTTTTTGAGAAAGGTCATTATTGATTTACTCAATTTAAACGTTGAATTTCTATTCTAGCGCAGATAATTATGGTAATAGTTAATTCATACTATTGTTTAAAAAATTCAACATGGCAAAAACCCAGTGTGTTAAGTTTACTAGGATATTTTGTAAAGCTGGATCTTAAAAACTTTTTGCTTATTAATGGATCTCGATCAGTGCACTAAGTGCTTATGAGGGGGAGAATTATTCCATACCACAAAATTTTTTTAAAAATACCTTAAGATTAAATAATATAAATTGAAGATATTCCTAAAATAATTTTTGAAAAATCTAATACATTAAGAGTAAGGGATTAATTGGAATAAAGTTAATATCAATATCAATTGGATAGCTTATAATAGAAGTTTGAATTATTTGAAGAAGAAATAAATATGATTTTAAAAAATATGAAAGATTCAATAAAAAGCATTGTAAATAACTCAAGAACAGGAGATGATAGATTCTTAGAAATCATCGATTAGGCTTTTAACCCTATCAGGTGTGATTAAAAGGAATTAAATTTTTTAGTAAATTTTCTCGAGGGAAATAATTTTAATAAATGGATAGCATAAAAACAGAAGGTTTCTTCTGAACTCAAAAATTTAGAAGAAGATTTGGAAATTTAAATATAGAAAATCTACACGATCTGTCATTTGTTTGATTAATTAAATACTCATTTGCAATATTATATTACAGATCTTAGTTCTAATGAAGGAGAGGAAAAAGTTAGCGTTTTTTAATTTCAAGGATTCTCAAAGTTCAAAGACTAATTAATACCAAAAGATTTTATTCTCATAAGAGATATAAATGGAAATAGAACTTACAAATAGAATGAATAGATACTTAGATAGTAACATAATTATCATATAACATAGAGAGAATAAAATATCAGGATAGAAAAATGAAAAAATATTAAATAATTTTGAATAAATGAAATATTTAGATTTCAAAGGTCAATATGGAATTAATGGATACAAAATAAAATAATGGAACTATTTTTGGAAAGAAAAAAATGTTGGAGGCGGATTATACAATATATACGGATAAAAAGTTGGAAGTTGGATAGATTTATGTGAAAATTATTGGGAGTAATTTTATAAAATAAACTTAAAGTGAAAATAAAGTGTATGAAGAAGGATAATATGAAAAAAATAAAAGATTTGGTAATTGGATATACAAATGGAATAATATAAAAATGTAATAAATTAAATATAAATTAGTGGAGGAGGATAATATGATGAGAATGGAGAAGGAACTAAAATTGGTTACTGGATCGATTTAAGTGAGAAATTTTCTCGTAGTCATTAAGTCATTTATAACGGAAAATATAAAGATGGTAAAAAAGTTGGCATTTGGGAAATTAAGTTTAAGTGGAGTTAGTGGAAAGAATTTAAATAAATGTATAATAGTATAAAAAATTGTGGTGTAGTGGTGGTGGATAATATGATAATGAAAACGGCGATATAAAAGTAGGTAAATGGATTGAATTGAGTGAAAATTTCAAACAGGATGACCAAATTGTAATTTGTGGGGAATATTAAAATGGCAAAAAATTCGGGAGATGGGATATTTTGTCTAAGTAAAACGATTGGAAGGAATTTTATTAAATGTAAAAAATAATAAATACTGTTGTAGTGGAGGAGGTTCATATGATAACGGAAATGAGGAAAAAAAATTTGGTAAATGGATAGAATTAAATGAAAATTTCAAACAGGATAACCAAATTGTTATTTGTGGGGAAGACTAAAATGGCAAAAAATTTGGGAGATGGGATATTTTGTCTAGCTAAATAGGTTTATAGGAATTTTATTAAATGTAAAAGCTAATCAATAATATTTCTTAAGTGCTGGGGGATTATATGATATCGAAAATGGTGATATAAAAGTAGGTAAATGGGTAGAATTGAGTGAAAATTTTAAAAAAGATTGCTAAGTCATTTTGTGTGATGAATATGTAAATGGACTCAAAGCTGGTAGATGGGATATAAAGTATAAATAAGATTAAAGGAAAGAATTTAAAATAATGTAAATTATTACCTTTTTAGTGGAGGAGGATCATATGGTAATGAAATTGGTGGCATCAAGTAAGGCGCATGGATAGAATTAAGTGACAGTTTTAAAAATGATTCCTAAATCATTTT
>CAJJDP010000275.1:3270-15067 GCA_905182995.1 Paramecium octaurelia | reverse complement strand
ATCTTAAATATCACTCAAAAATCTAATTTTGGGTGAAAAAGTGATTTTGAAAAGTAGAGATTTAACGTTTAGTCTGACGAATTTATTACTTATTCCAAATTGTAAATTTGATATTAACAATTCATCTTATAATAATAATATAAATAATTAAATATTTGAATAATAATTCACTCTTAATGATATTTTCTAATTTAAATTTCTTTTGATTTATCACCCCAAGTGATCAAATACTCTCCATCTTCACTCATTTATCCGTATAGATTATTACTTCCAAAATCAATAGATTAATGTGTTATAAAATCAGCATTTTGGTTCTTCCTTATCAAATTAACATTGTAACCATTCTTATTAACAACCACACATTTCGACTTTATATATTATTAAGGAAAATAAAGTTCACATTGATTACTACCACATTTCACAAGAATATGTTTTGTCTTTGCATACTATTTATTACTACTATTCATCTCATAAACATCCATGAACTCTTTACAATAAGGTTAAAATGTGAATATATTATCATTAATGAAGCATAATCTACAACCATTTACTTCAACTGATATCTTTTATATCACATTCCATTTTTAATCTTGTGATGACTATTCTATTATTAATATTAACTTATCCCATCCACAAGATATCACTTAATTCTATTACTCATTCAAACTTAATCCTAATACTTAACTTTTATGATCTGTAATAGTTTATGAACATATCCATTCATTCTGCTTCACCCAAAACTTAATTGTATGATCTCTACTTCCTGATATGATAAGATCTTCATTATTGTTCAATACTAAACAAAAAATCCAATCAGAATGTCCACTCAATTTGTATGAGGTAATCCATTAATTATCAATATTCATAAGCCATATTATAATTGAGTTATCAAGACTTGCAGATATAAATTGAATGGATTTCTTCATGAAATTTAATGTAGTAACATTATCTTAATGTCCACTTAGAATTTAAGTTTGCCTTAACACTTCTTCTTTAAATTCAAATACTTTAATTTGTTTATCACAAGTAGCTAATACAATGGAATTATCCTTATTAAAGGCTATTGCTCTACACTTTTCATTTTATTTAATTGAATGATTCTAGATTAAGTGATACTTAAATGGTTTAAGATTGGATTGATGATGATTGTCTTATTGTTTATTTGATTATTCAAGTTAAACTAAGTTTAATTGTTCCTATTAAATTTGTGTATTAATGATTATATTAAAAATAGGTTGAACTTCTTCAATTATTTAATTAGTGATTGTTTAAATCAAAGGTTATTGTATTTATTAAAGTTTTGGAGTATTATTAACAATTTTGTGAGGAACAGGTGGATTTGGAACTAAAGGAAGTTAATCTAGAAAAGCATCAATTCTGGTGAATGAAGACTAATGAATGCATAACAATTTAATATCTTACATCTATACTTTAATACACCTCTTATAGACATTCCTTTATTTCATTTTACAATTTTCTAACAATCTATTCACTTTTCATTTTTATTATTATTAATATTATTTATCAAATTCATCTATTTCTATTAATAAATAAAAACAATATCATTACAGTAAATAAATGAGAAAAACTAATTAATTATTGTATTAAATTGAATTTTAAATTTAGATTCAATCGAAAAAATTAAATATTTACTTTTTCTTTTAAATTATTTTAAAATTGTAGTCGTTCATTGGATATAATATAATATGCAAATAACCAATATATTGTATAAACATGGTTTGTTTGAATGAGATAATGAACAGTTTTATTAGAATATTATAAACCTTATTCTAGATTGAACTGAGCGAAAAATTAATTGTCCTTGAAAAAATACAAGAATTAAGCATTTAATGTGAAGTTGGATCTAAAGACTTGAACTGGAAAAGATTTTAAGAGAAATGATTATGTATATTTAAATGCCTCATATAATAAAGGGGAGATATAATAGTGGGGAATATTTTTTGCCATCTGGATCAAGAAGTCGGTTATTAATTTTTTTTGGATTTAATGGCCATTAATATTTAGAGTGGAATGATGATAAACGAAATTTTCATTAGTAGTTACAACATCCATTATTAGCAATAACGAATTTGCATCATTAGAATTTTAAGAAAGGATACAAAGTTCATCACATGCAAGTGCTAAAGGAAGTTATGAATTAAGGCTAGATCAGAATCTAAAAAGCTAACGGAAGTATATTATCTAAAGAGTCCTTAGAGAAACAGCAAAAGATTGAGGGAGTAGTGGTTATGACAATTGAGTTAACAACCGTGTTTGCAGAGATATTGAGGAGATTTAAAGGAAAAATCAGAGCCTATATCTTATATTTTATGTAACATTCCAATAGTTTTCTTATTTAAGATGAGAGTATACTAAAATAAATATCTCATGTTAATAATGCTCATTCTCTTTTAAATAGTAAGCCAAGATAGTAGAGAATACTAGGTTTATGAATAGACTGAATGTGTAGAAGAAAATAGTATTCAGTAAACGAAAATTAAATTGGATATCTCACAAAATTGGGAAGACAGCATGGATGAATTTTAAAGTGAAACTAATTAATTAACCAAAGATATAAAAATATTTTGTTAATCTGTTATAAGTAGGCTATTATCCCTGATGTAAATCATTAAGGAGGAGAAATCTAGCCCTCATTCCATCGAAACAAATTACAGCTACAAGAGTTGTGTCTAAATTTGGAGATTATTAACTAACCTTTTTTCATTTAATATAAATATTTATGAAAATATTGAAATTAAGTATGCTATTTGGGTAGTACAAAAGATAATAGAATATCAATCTAAAGTCTAATACTCAGTCAACCACATAAACAAAAAAGTATCCTCTAGAGCAGATTTTCTGCAAATTTAATATTGATTTTGATTATAGCAGTACCTAATTATATATGTATAAATTCGAGTTGAAAAAAACAATTCATTCTAAAATGATCAATAAATAACATCAGAATAAAACTTCATTCAAATATATGATGAAAGAAATTTGTTATATTTTATGTATGATCTTAAAGATTGAACTTAAGTATATGAAATTGAATAAATAGATACTGGGAGCGGTCATAATTCAAATATTAAATTAATTTAATGGTAATGCATTCTAAACTGTTCAATTAATTCAGATTTTAATAGGATTATGAAATATATGATTTAATTTAATCATATGCACCCAACACTTAGATGATAAAAATAAGCTGTAAAATTAAAATATGATAACCTCCAACATCAGCAGCCAATAATTCAATATTGGTTTGATTAATTACAGAATCATTCTGAGTATCTTAAATATTTTGCATAAAATGCACAATCTATCTAAATTTAAAACTAAACCTTTTAGAAATAATAATTGAATAACCTGCTAATTGATAACTCATTATAAATATCGCCTCTTAAATGAAACCTTACTGCTATTAATTTAATTAGGTGATTATAAAATTGTTAATCAAAAGTAGATACCATATTAGTGTAATTGCTCTCTCTATATCTCAATGGAAATAAAGCTTAGGTGACAATTTTTCCGAGTTCAGAGTAGCAGAAGGGTACATTTCTATTGACTACTCTGCAAAATGTAGCTATTTTTTTTGTGGCACATTGACTTCAAAGAAGAGGCTCGAATAAAGCAAAGTACTATAGCAACTTACATTATATTAAAATTATATTAAAGAAGTGATTGGAGCTCAACCTATGATATTCTCTGATTGACTTAAGGATTTTCAAATTACTCACCATGGCCATAACTAAATTTTCTAACAAGTATTATAACCATGCTTGTCCAAACGAAAAACAAAAGTAAAGTCGTCGTGTTTATCTATGACTGATAGGATTTTTTTATATTAAAAATATCTTTTTCAAGAAAATAAAAACTTACTTTTTATTTCTATTTCAAATCCTTTGCTAAGAGATTTTATCAAGGCAATAAACGAAAATTTGAATACAATTACCATTATTTCGATTTCAAATAATCATAAATAAAGAAGACTTGAAAGTAACATGTTAAAAGATAAAATGGGCCCAAAAATTGCATTAAAATGAAATATGACCTTTCTTAACCACATTGGCATCTCTTAAAAATAATAAAAAATTAGTTCTTAAACTCTATGTTCATTTAGCTGTATATGATGTGCTTAATAATTTATATTCTTAAGAAACCCTGTTTGTTTTTCATTCAAATTTAAAAGCGGATACGATTTATAAAATAAATTTAGATGCTACATACATCAAAATTCTTTTTCAATCTTAATTAAAGTAAAATTATCTAGTGAGCGTTTATTTCAAATAGTAAAAAATGATTTTCTTAGTAACATAATGTTATAGATAATCATTATTTTACTAAGAATGAAGTTAATACTATTTTTCTAACGTTATAAGTCCGACTAAATATATTATTATTTATTTCAAAGCAACAAAATATTGTCATCTGAGAAGTATTGTGAAATTTGAATTCAATTGATTGCTAGAATTTCTATAAATTACCAAAATAGAAATTCTCAACTAGTAATCAATACATGTTTCTCTTCATAGGTAAATAAAATAGATATTATGTTGATTTTATTTATGAGTTATCGCTTTACTTATTCTTCTAAGATTCCTCTAGAAATGAAAATTCTAAGTAAAAATAACCTAATTAGCTTTCAATTAGAATCTTTTGTTTATTAAATACGGCCATAAAAATATTTTAGTTACTTTTTTTACTACATTATCTAGATTAGATACAAATTAATGAGAATATTTAAATATGCTCTATCCCATAATATATATTTAGCATTAATTAAAATTCAAAAATTTAATTTAAAAATTTAAACTATAATTATACTTAATCAAGAGCTTTTAGTGTTATCAAAAGTTCCTATAATTTGTTCAATCCTTAGAAAGTATCAATTAGGAAGATTATGTTTTTAAAATAAAATACCCTAAAAGAATGTTAGATTATAAGAGTTTCTATTTATAAGAATTTATTAGATATGAAATTGTAGTCAGATTCTTTCAGCTTGCTAATGTGGAAGTCCACTTTTCTGGAACTGGAATTAATCAGAAAAGGCAAAAAGTACATATCATCCAAACCTAACCCTTGTACAACCTCGGGAGACTTTATTCAATATATTTTTAAGTGCATAAATGGTTTTCTACGACACCAATTATCCACAAAATATTTCTTGATACTCCTCCTTAAATGAAAAGCGAATGGTTTTCCTCCATTTTTCAACTATATCAAACCACTTAAAATAATATTGATTATATCAATCTAATTTCAGATAATTTTAAATAAATTGCCTTATATTTAAGAAACCTATTTTTTCAGCTCTTTTTTTATTAATGAAAACTTGGCCAAGAAAGACATTCAAGACCTGAAAATCAGAAATTTTAATATACATTAAATTTTGAAAGCTAAATACTTTTCCCATCATCAATGATGATGAAATACTAGTATTTTAATATTTGGATTTAAATTGATAAATATTTACAAAATTATTATTATCCATACTTATTTTTATTATAATTGAAGAGAGGAAAAGGAGACATCCGAAAGATTCATGTATAATAACAAGGATTTTGATAGGCTGTATTTTGAGATTATGGTAAATAAAGGATTTTTGTAAGTTGTAAAACAAGATCCTAAAGAATATATTCTTTTTAGTTCAAAAGTATCTTAGGATATACAATAATAGTACACTTATTCAGAAGCAATTTTAGTACTTAAATCATTTTTAATTATCTTTCTTCAACATCAATTTTGACCTAATTCCTCATCCCTTAATTCTCATCTTAACTCTCTGTATTTCTCTGTAATTAATCGAACCGAGGAAGAGCACAGTTTGATTCTATTGATTATTATGTATCTTTTGCAATATTATTTTATCTTGGATTTAAACAATAAATATGTCAGATCATCGAGGTTTTTCGGTAATAGATGAATTATCATCCATCTTTTGGCCCTTAGTAAATTGATTTTACAACTCATAAATTGCCCTATATAAAAAATAAAAAATCATTATGAAGGATGATAAAACTCAAGCAGATGTATCAATATCAATATTTTACTCGAAATTCTTCTGAATACATGAGAAACTATTTTGGAATTTTTAAAATGATATAAGGATGCCCTAAACAGTAGAATATTCTAATACACTTTGTAATTTAAAAAAAGAAATAGCTATGATTGAAAATTTTCTTATAAATGATTGAGTTAAATAAATTATGAAGTTCTTGATATGCATTTCATACCCGTCAAGATTAGTAAAAGCATTCGTTAGGATATAGGTGATCATCAAGTATATTATTGAACAGAAATTTAGACTAATAGTTTAACACTTTGTTTAAGATGTAAACACTTTTGTTGAGTAATAAAATTCAATATTATTGAAATAGTATTATGTATTTTATATTATTTCTTTTTCATGGAATAAAAGATTGTTTACTTTATTCATATTATTAATTATTTTAGCCAAAATAATATAAAATTGAAGTTTATTAAAACTGGTAATTAATAAATAAATCAAATTTAAAGTGATATAAAAAATGTAGTCAAAATTTTATATTCTTAAAACTGATATTTTTAGCCTTAAATAAATTAAATTTAATTAAAAATAATGAGTAAGAAAGACCTTGAAATAACCCTTGGATGTAAGATAATAACATTATATATAGAAATCAGGAAGGTAATTCCTCAGCATTTATTTAAAAAAAATGAATTACGATTTTTAGTTTCTGTGGGCTAGGCAATTAGTTGCACAACATTACTGGCATATTTAGCTTATAATTATATCCCCTTGAATTGGTTGTCTCTACCTATTTGGGTCATATATGCCTTTATAACAGGTACTACCGCCACAGGAATATGTATAATAATGAAATAATCTTAGGGGTTCTAGGTCATGAATGTAGTCATTTTGCATTCTCAGATACCAAGTGGTTGAATGATGCTTTAGGTTTCATGTTACATTAAGCATTGTTGGTACCTTATTTCTCATTGTAACATTCTCATGCTATTCATCATGCTAAGACAAATCATTTATATGAAGGTGAAACACATACTCCTGTAATTATTGGTTCAAAGGTGGGAAAAATATACTAAAAGATGAAAGATATTTTGGGAGAAGAGTGCTTTACTTGCATTTAGATCTTCAATATAGCAGTTTTGGGATGGCCTCTTTATTTTTTAATTGGTGTTTCTGGAGGATCAGCAAGAGGGTTCACTAGTCATCTTATTGTACCAAATAAGTTGTTACCAAAGAAAATGCTACTCAAAACAACTATTTCAAATCTTGGAATGTGCTTAGTTATTTATTATCTATACAAATGGTATTTAGCAACCTCATTTGCTGAAGTGATGGCTTTGTACATTGGTCCTTATTTGGTGGTCAATATGTGGTTGACAATCATCACTTCCATGTAACATAATGATTTAGACATCCCTCATTATGATGAATTAGCTTGGACATGGCTTAAAGGTAAATTATTGATATTTTTTAGGCAATTTATGCACTATTGATAGAAATTACCCTTTGTGGATAAATGCTTAACATTTTGACACTGGCACCACACATGTTCTTCATCATCTCTTTTCTGAATTGCCTCATTACAATGCTAGAGTATATTAAAATTTTATTATTTGTAGGAGGCTAATATCTATCTTAAAAAAGTACTCGGTGATTTATACCACCAAGATACCAATAAATTGTGGATATCCCTTTATCAAACTGCCAGCCTTGTTGGAGTATAACACTAAGGAAATGGAGTCTGGAAATTTGTTAGGACATGATAGTTATTTAGTATATTTGTGATAAACATACAAAGATAATTCAAATTATTCTCTATTTTAATATTGAGGAAGAATTAGTAATATTGGAATTTCTAACACCTCTAACATATTCAGTAATATAGAAGAAGCTAGTAATGAGAATCGCATGGATATAACTAAAATATAAGATTAGATCTAAAATTTAAATTCATGAATAAGGGGAAATATGACTTTCGATAAAAAAAAAATGAACTTTCTAACTAAATAATTCATTTTCAAATCATATTGTAGATTAAAAACCCATTGATAGTTATAAAAGATTATTGCAAATTCTCATTGCAATCTAAAATAATTCAATTACAAACAAAAATACAGAACATTTAAAACAAATTTCTCCCCTACCAATCAATAATTGAATCTTTCAACTTTTTGTATTTTGCTTTTATCAAATTTTAAAATATCTGATATTTCCATTTAGAAACTTTTAATCTATATAGTATTTCAATTTCTCATTTTCTAGTGAATTGCTAATAATTGTTGCATGAAGAATTGATGAAACTTTTCGCATTTTAATCTAAAGTTTATTAAGTTGTAAATAAGATTGATACAAAACCAAAAGGTCTTGTAATTATATTACTTTATTAGTTTCTCTGAGTAGTGACCTAAATTCCTTAAAATTTATAACAATATATTTTCTTTTAAATTTTCTACATTCTGCATTTTTTGGAGTTCAAATAGAGTTCCTTCCAATAATAAAAAATCAAGTTCCTAAAGTAGAATAGGAGGATTGATATCAATTTTGTTAGGTAGCTTAATCTTTAATATACTTATAGATATTAGTTTTTTGTACTTAAAATAAAATATCAACCAATATTAATACAAAACATCAAGCAAACAAGTATGCTAATTTAAATGGTCGGAATTACTAATTTTCTTTACTTTATAAATTTTACTTTTTCTGATGATCTTTTTCGAAATAAGAAAAATGTAAATAACTCATTTGTTGTACTCAAAGGAGCCAAAGAAAAATACACATTGAATAAGATACTTTATAAAATGTCTAGAATTTAGTTCATTCTTGAATAATAAATTGTATAATCAGTTTTGTAATAAAGCCATTCCCTGAGAAGAAAAATGACAAAAGACTAATAAGAATAGGTTTGTGATAGTTCATATGAATCAAATTGTCTAGTTGTTAAACCAGTTAATTCATTAAGAGTTCAAGTATCCTATTGATGAATGTTTAACAATTTTAATTAATCATCCTAAGTATATATCAATATTGTTAATGAGCATAAAATATTAATTTTAACAGCTTCTTCTTTCTTTATATGTCTCTAAATGGTAATTAATGTTCATTTCCATTGATGCTTATTTAATTTATTGGTAATACATTGTGTACATAGAAATCTTAGATGCTATGAATGGGCAATTTAAGAATTATTTTAATTAGCCTAAGCTTTACAATTGAGATTATCAAAGCCCTTAAATAATGAGTTCCATTTGATACATGGCATATCCTTTAACACCATTTTTGATTAATATAATTAGGGGAGCCAATTTCAAAAGCAATTTACATCATGCTCTTCCCCATAAGTAAATCGACATGGAGATTAAGACATTTTTAATAGGGAAGAACGATTTAGAGGCTAGATAGCACAGAAAATTAAAAGCCCTGATTATTGGAAAATAACCTCATCTCAATTGTACCCTACAATCTTACCATTTAAATATTTCACCTTTGTCATTTTTAAAGATAAGGCCACCATGGTTTAATTCGATTAACTCATTCCTTTTTGTCTTATAAACATGTTAAATTTTGCTTTTGCATTTACGAATACCTTCATTCTCCTTAATCTCATTTAGCCTAAAATCTTAGTTCGAATATTAAATTGGAAAAATTAAATCCACTTAATTCATCTATAGCAAGGGAAAGTGTAAATCTTTCTCAAAGTTTCAATAGGGTTAGAATGGCTATTTCCAATAGCTATTACCATGGGTATTAAAATTCTTAATTCTCCATTAAAGATTTATTAAGACTAATAATTTTTCTTTAAATCTTTAAAGTAGGGATGTTTCTTTTCACAATAATGTGCGGTTAAAATGTTATTTGGTGTCAACCACATTCTTAGTTAGGAGGAGATATGACGTTCTCGAATACAGGCGCTCTATCACTTCCGAGTTGGAGATCAACAATGCACCAAACTGAAATATGATGGAAGGGATATTTCACAATTATTATACTGAATTTATTTGTAATCCATTGAATCTCTGAAAATTTATCAAGTCTATGAAGTTCTTCAATATCTACAGTATTCTCATATTAACTGACTAGGAAATAATACTGAATATTTGTAATTCTTTGAAATTTCTGCTATCATCCTAAAACACTGAATCAATAGAAAAATATTCAGTTCCTCTAAAAAAATTTCCTCACTCAATATTCTCTATTAACTCATTTACAATACTCTAAATGTACAAGCCCAATATGTCAAGTCAAAATATTATAAGTTTAATCCAATCATAATTTGCAAGTAAAATTAGAGATTTCAACTTTTTCAAAATAAAAAATCACTGAATTTATGTAAATACAATTAATTCTATCAAAATCTAGGAGTATTTTTTCTTCCAAATTTGAATCTAGAGGTTTACAAAAAAGGGCAACGAAAGAAATAAACTCATTTGATTATATTGATACTATGTTGCTGTTCGATAACGAAAGTCTATAAAATTTACTGTTCATAATTTGATCTATAAGTGATACGATCCTGCTTTCTACCTTTGGTTCAAAGTCATTAAGTCCAAATGATCTCTAATTTTACTTCAGCTCTATGCCAAAAATACGTGATTTATGAATTTGATATTACTTCTTCAATTATAAAAATTTGATACTAAACCTTTTATTAGCTGAAGAATACTTATATTCTCCAAAAATGATTTTTTTGAGAATTTGAGAATATTCATTGGATTAAACAACGCTTTGAATTATTCTCTTCTTATTAACATCCATGATTACTTTATAAGCAAATCAGCTAAAGATATCAATTAATTTATATACAGCAGTGTAAGATTATTAAAAACAAAGAACTTATCACTTTTATTTAATTAAAATGTTCTATAATGGTTGTATTTTGGAAAATATAATTCAAACTTTAATCTTAGTGAGGCCCTACCTTATATGACTCACTTTTTAAAACGCCGAAAATACTGCCAGAATTATAATGATAGGAAAAACAAACACTTTCCATTTCTCCTTGATTTCAAAGGTTCCTCAATCTTTTATCTAAAAGATTAACTTTTCTTTATTATATTAGGAATCACAAAAAATATAACTTAGCATTCTTGAGCTAAAAGGAGATTCCAAAACTTTCTTCATACATTATGGATCTAAGTTCAATTATCATTCCATATGATGAGTGAAATATCTCACAATTACAGCTGCCTATATATTAAATACAATATTTTTATAAATGTTATTAAAAACAAATAAAATTAAAAAAAAGAAATTTCAGGTCACACCATTTGGAAAGATTTATAGTGATACTTTTCAAACACTTAATGAATAACTTAACCCCAAGGGCTTGTTCTATGTTTATAATATTAATAATATTTATTCTATTATTTTGTAACAAATATCATTGTTACAAAATTCTAAGTACCCACAATTAATAATTTCTTAAAAATACACAACAAAATATGTCGCATAAATATTCTTGAGAAGATCAATTCTAAACCGTAGTAAAGTGTTAGATATGGAAATGTTAATAAAATTTTAATTATTTATTGTTCGCCTAATAGACTTGCCTTTGTTTAGGAAATTGGCAAGCTTACTTGATATCAATATATATATCAATATTGCTCTAGTATTGTATTTATCCGAATTCTCATAGAGTCGATTTTCTACAATCCCTCAATAATTAGAGACTGTAAATGGGTTGGATAACTTGAAAGATCAAAATTAATGCTCATTTGGGTAAATAGCAAAAGTTTAAGTCTCTTTCAAATAGAAAATTGTGTAGCTTGGTTGAAGTGAAGGAGCTATCTT
>CAJJDP010000273.1:5220-15529 GCA_905182995.1 Paramecium octaurelia | reverse complement strand
ACTACTTGCTAGAATAGGCCAATAGTAACAAAGAATTAACAAGGTATATCAACTGTTCCAAATTGGAGGAAGCATAATTTCAATTTAGATAAATATATGCGCTTACAAAAAAGTTGATATAAATCTAAATAACTTTTAAATTGACCAGATTATAAAGACAGATGAAAACATTATTGGAGGAAACAATACTTGTCCAACGAGGAATTGATTGACCAAGTGAAGCTTGGAAGTCAAATACGCTTCACGTATATGGAAATTAGTAATCAACAAGTTAAATAATTGATAATTTATGAATCGATACATGAGGCATAAAGATAAACTTCAGTTCCTGTGTGTTTTATCATGATAATAGGACTTTGATCAAGTAGGATTGAGGATTGAATTACTTAATTAAAAGACAATCACAATGTCCATCACTTTTGAGCAATCATTTAAAATACAATATATCACTATATAATATTATGATTGTGCTCGTCATCTAGTTTTATTCTCAAAAGAAACCAATAAATGTAAATAGGTTAAATTTAAAGAAGATATCGAAATTAATATGTATTTTAGTTTTAGTATCAGCAAATCAGATGGTTATTTTTACACGATCGTCTAAGAGTTAAGTTCTAAAAGAATAGGTTTTTGGTACAGACAATTTTGAGACAAAACTTAGACTATGGAGACATGGAAGCTTATTGAAAGTAGGGGGCCAAAAAATGATTTCGTCAAATTGTTTAAAGGTTCCATTTCTCTCAACATATTCAAAAAAAATCTTGACGCAATTAAGAATCTTACATCTCTTGCTTAATCATTTTGGTTATCCTAAATAATAAATGTTAATCCTCTTAGGTTTCTAAAGAATCTCAAAAGTCATCATCTTTTGTATGGGCTTGCGGTGTAATGGTAGAGTTAGATGTCCCATTTTCACAATTTCAGTCAAACTATTACTGAATATCTTATTAGAGATTACATTCTTTCTTTTCATTAAAGTTGATAACATCTATCCTCTGTTAACATAACTCATATAGGATTTACTTATAAGAGAACTTGAGATCTTAATCCTAGGTTTCCCCTCTTCTAAGAATTTACTTGGCCCTGCTCTCTTTTTCTTAATTAACTGTTAACCCTTGACAGAATATGAATCTGAGCTTATGATAAT
Source organism: Paramecium octaurelia (assembly GCA_905182995.1). Classification (NCBI taxonomy): domain Eukaryota; phylum Ciliophora; class Oligohymenophorea; order Peniculida; family Parameciidae; genus Paramecium; species Paramecium octaurelia. Next base: position 14,382 of record CAJJDP010000273.1, on the reverse strand, counting down.
CTTAATATCATCTATTCTCTAATCTCCAGTAGTTTCGACATAATTTATTTAACTACTTCATCAATACTAGTCATCTCTTAGTTATTTTTACTAAATTTTCTATTAAGTTGTTCCATTATCTATTTTTTATGCAGATTCTAAATAAAGTTAATTAGTGCAGAATCTCCATATATCCATTAGAAAATTGTAAGTTCGACCAGTATTTCCCTTTCTTCTTCTTATATAGTGGGACTCGGCTTAGGGCTGATTATTAAGAGAGCCTTCATAACTACATATTGAACTCAACTTTGACTAAATTCATATCTTATTTCTTCACTTTAATGAAGCATTTAATCTCCATAGTCTCTTTAATTTATACAATTAGCTATTGAGGATTCTCTTGAACAATAGCTGTTTTATGGTTTACTCCCTCTTAATTACAATGAACAACATTAAAAAAATAGGTTTGAGAAGTCTTCCTGAGGGAATGTTGACTTCTAATGGCCCTCATGAGAGTGACATCTACTTTTCCTTGCACTGAATGATTGTTGTACATTTAATAATTAAAAAAATATTATATTAGAGCATTTATAAAACTAAGTCGCCCCAAGCTGGGATATTTCTATTTTTGTTGTTATATTTTTCCATAAAAATCTAACATAGTCTAGTTAGAGTGTACTTAGTAGCATTTCATGTTCGTTTTATTAATGTTGTCTAAAAACTTCAAAGTTTATTCTAACAGAGTATAATTAACTAAAGAATGCATCTAAAAATAGAACTGATCTCAACAGATATGATTTGAGCTTTCTATAAAAGACTCTTCATGTATAGCTACTTTCTAATCAGAGAACCTTAATTAATTAATTATTTTTTTATAGTTTAACTCATTAGCTGGAAATTTCAACAAAATAAAATCTCAGATTCAATCTGTAAGCATCATGTATTTTTTTATGTCAAAACAAAGACTGTATGAGTAAGCTTTCTTAATAAATTATAGACTATTGGATTTCTAAATTCCTACAATAAATAAATTAGTAATCAAATTTCCTGAAGCTTGAGAAGTAGATAAGATAAGTTTAAATTCTCATAACACTTGTTCTATCTTATTTACAATAAATTCTGTAATCCAATATGATATTGTTTTTTGATAATTAACAGTTTGCTTAAAATAACCCTAAAAAATAATTAATTACAAGGTTGAAAATGCTTTGCATTTCATAACTTTAGATTAATTCTTCCATCTTCCGAAGAATTTAATTGGATTCTTAATCGGATCAATTAAAGAATTATAAATTCCAATTTTGAAAATATGCAAATAGGATAAAATAAATTTATGATGAATATATATGTCACCAGACACAAAATTTTTATTGGCTGAGGTTCACACTAGTTTTGCATTAATGAAAGGTATATATCAATAAGTTAGAAAATGTAGAAGCAAAGAGAGTTTGATTATCAAGAAAATTGTCAACCTTTCAAATAAATAACACATCGCTGATATTAACTTTAAGTGTTCCTGTTCCTAACCAGTATCTATTGGTATTACTAAATTCTGGTCTCTTTATATCCTTTCCAAAATCTTTTAAATAGGGTCTGCTTCAAGTCTGAAAACATTATCAATTTCAGTTGAGATATACATGGTTCTTCGTTGTCATTAAAGAGCACTAATATTCCTAAGTCTTCAAAGATGATATCCTTCTTACACAATTATGTTGCTATATCTTAAAGTAAGATTGGATTCTACTCATTAATTTCTGTAAACAATTGCACATTAGTACTCATCATGGTTTCTACAACTATAAAATTCTATCCATCTAACCAATCTATTTCTGAATTCTAATTCACGTTTAAGATTTCTTGCGATCACCTGTCATAACTTCTAAATCGTTGTCATTCTCTATAATTATTAGCTCCGAGTTGAATCATAGTAGGATATTGATATTGCCTTCTCTTACAAAGAAGAATATTACAACTTTCATATATTGATCAACTTTTCTTAAGCAAGAAGAAAACTACTTTTGGGGAGAATAGTTATCAACATCACCTCACAGGATTTCAGAAATGGTGATAAAAATTTTGAATTGAAAATTTATTGGCAATAGTAATTATAAATAACTGCAAAACATTCGCGGATTTATAGTCCATTATCATAGGATAAAACAAAGACAAAATAAAGACGCACAATGTCCCATTGTTATTCCCTAAGGGAAATTGGAGAGGAGATTCGAACTCTATCTATTCTTTGGCATTTGAATTTTAATAAAATTAATTAGAAGCTAATTGTCCTTTCCAGGTCAAATACTACAAAGTTAGGGAAAAAATCAAACAATAAATCTAAGTAAAGGCTAAAAAATTATAAAAAAGTGTGAGTAATTATTGATCATGAAATTATTACATTTAGAGGTTTACTATAATTGTAGAAACTAATCTAAGTGATGGATTTCAAACCTCCAATTTTAAGATGTAACGGAATTCTACTTTTAATCCAAACTATTAGATATAAAGCGAAATAATTAACTTTTCTATAAATGCTAACTAATTTCCCGCATAAAGGTTGATAAAAGAAATTCGATAAAGATAGGAAATAGATGACGAGATATTTTGAACACTTAATTTACTTCTTCATCTCAATTTGAACTGCATCCATCTGCGGATGCGTTCCATTTGTATTATATAACTACTCTTGGTGATTAAAAAGTGTTCAAAATTGCAAGACTTAAGTTCTAAATGGAACAGGAATAGTAGAAGATTGTGCAATCCATACAAAAAGAACATATTAATAAGTGCATCATCTGCAAGCGTTGTTAGCAAATCATGTTGTACATTCATTAGAACAATTTAAGTTAACTATCAAATAATAATGTTGAAGATTATAACCTATGGTTGAACATTACTCACCATTAGTAGTTAAAGAAAACCTACTGATCATGAATATAGAACTGTCTAAATTTGTCTAAATTTTTAAACATTTTTATTAATATTCTGCAAAAAAGTATTATTGTCAGGTGGAGTATACTTTAACACAATATAAAAAGCCTATATTTATAAGAGGAATACAAAGAAGGACTACATGAGGCATAAGAAGCACAAGTAGGATAATGAAGTTGGTGAATCAAAAATGATAGTTCGTACTGCAATTAATACAAGAAAAAGTGATGTAGTTATAACAACCATCATTACTGAAGCCTGCATATACCACTAGTCTAAAACACCTGGTGCAAATGACTTCAAATTTTTCAAAGCTGTAAGAGTTAACTAAGTGCATACAGGAGTTGATAAATAGAAAGGAATAAGTTGGATCAAAAGTTGATGAATAATCATATACAAGAATAATATGGTTAGTGTTAAAGTTTTCAACTCGATTTATACTGCGTCTATATTTAGATACAAGTAGTGCACTTGATATCACTAATCGTAGATTTAGTAATTAATTTTGGGCTGTGCAAGCTTGCCAATTTTCCTTACCAAGAGAATATTTTTTCTATACAGCAGATGCTAATAATGAAGGATAAACTCCAGTTTCACATTATTAATTATGAGCAATTGTTGAATTAGTTCGCATTAAAGACATTTTGAACCCAATCAATACAGAATTGATTGGATTATTCATAGCATTAGCAACATGAGACGTTATGGATTATTGCTCTATGCTATTATGACATTTGAAACCGATTTTAAGAACTCTTCTCAAGGAGTCTTTATTAGTTCAATTCTCGTTAGCCAGTTTTAAGAAGTGGCTCCTGAACAGACAAAGGTGTACATATAAGATTGTCGTTTACTCATAAGAAATCAGCAACTTAATTTATAAATAAGAAACACTAGTGTATCAAGGGAAATATAGCATTGGTTGTATGAACTAGCATTCGATAAAAGTTAATGAGCAATCAAGCACAAGTAGATTCAATTGAATATATGAATATGATGGATGTTTAATTAATTTGAGACCTGAAAAGCTTGAGCTCTACAACGAAACTAGAAGATGCAATTTATTGAAGCGCATTAATTTCAAGATCTTCAATAAAAATGAATTCTGGTTTGCATCACGAGCAATCGTTGCTAGTAGTGAATGATGCACACTTATCAGGATATTTAATAGTAGCATCAGTGTAATAAAAGTACAGGTTTTTTCTATAAATCTGTCGAATAAAAAAAACATTTACTATTTTCAACATCAAAGCAATGAAGATGTTATGAATTTTCAGTTGCAATCTTCTGGGCATTTGAATCAAGAGCCTTAGGCTGGAAGACAAGGTTTAAATCTTCATTATAAAGAAGATATAAGACCTAAAATTTCATGCTTGTTAGAACTAATGTTTAGATACGAATAGATATCAAATATATAGGAAAAGAGCCTTACTAGTCTGCTTATAAAAATTACATTAGACAAATTGTAGCTAGACAAATACATTTTACATAAAAAATAATTCTATTTCCGTAATATAATATCAGCAGGGAAACTATCTTAATAGGCTTTATTCTACAAGCACGAAAAAGGAGGCTGAAGTTGGTCATGCATTATCTAACATAGCCTACAACCCAATAATACATAGAGATAATCATTTCATCGATATCAAATCATGAATGTTATGATCGTTGCTGCTAGAAGGTCATCTTTGTTATTCTGTAGGACAATGCCAATAAATGTAGCTTAAATTAACTTCAATGCAAAGATATGAAACCGAATAGTTGCAACAAGCAGTAAATGGTTTGTAGCTGGCTAAAATGTACTCTACACACAAGTCAAGTAACTCCTAGATCCAGAACTGCTTCATGCAGCAGCTCAAGAATAAGAACAGATCGTAAATTCGTGTTATCTATGAAACTGCGAGCAAACTAACTTCTGGTCAAATTCGTGAAATATGGTAGATAATTTAACGCTTTGCAATAGCCAGTTATAAACTAAGCTTTGAGATTTCAAAGTTATAACTTTTACAATCATTAGCGCATTTAGTAATATGAAAGGAATGTGGGAGCAGAGTTATTCCAAAGACCCACATGAAGATGTTGGGAAGTCTCAAAAAATTGTCCAGAAATATTTAAAGATTACTAAATCAAGCCGCCTCATATTAGCATATTTATTACAGGATTGAGCTGAATGGATAGATTTCTCTAACAAAGAAATTTATTTAGCGGTGCTTGAACCATATTTATTTTTTCATAAGTATATAAGTCAGATTCATCTCTTATTGCATGAATTAGACTTATTTTAATAGGTCAACAATAGAAGCAAGAATTAGAACATTGGCTTGAGCTTTTTTCATTACACTAATGTCCTCATACACAAGAAGAATATTATGAAATATAAGTTACACAATTGTATTGAATACATAATGAAAATTCGGATGCACAGGAGATTGGCATTATAAAAAAGACACTTAAATTATTATTGGTGAAGTAGAAGATTAACAATTATCCGAAATGCATGAATCACATACAGAGCATTTCAGAAGTTCTTATTATTCATAAATCTTACTAAGTATGCACAATTAATAAGATATTAATATAAAAAGTATACCCATCATTGCATTCTGCATTAAGTAATTATGGAATTGGCAATTTGTCGTCATTATTAGCACTAGCAAAAAAGTCGGATTCACAAGATTAACGACTGTTACATAAAAGTCTAATAAGTAGTAGCATAATAAATTAATGAAGGATGAATAATAGCCAGGATTAAAGAGTATATTTATTGATGTCATAAATAAGTTGGGCAAAACATAATTTGACATCTGGTGTAAGTAACAAGCAATGCTCCATTTAAATACGATTCAGGCAAGCAATAAGAACATATTAGCAGACGAAGCTGTAGCACACCTAATGCAGGTTGAATCACTAATTGAAGAATAATATGCTCGAAAATAGCAATAATTGCACAAATTTACAAGGTGATATAATTTCCAAGAAATTACATTTATTACGTGAAGGGCTTAATATTAATCCTCCTGAAGAGTTACGGCTTTCGACACCATTTGTAACGAAATTTATTGCAAATACACATTGTGTACATTAACTAAATACTCTTCATTAGAAAGAATTTATGCTGTGTATGATTCTTAAAATGAAATGAAGTATTAACAAGCAAACCATCATAATCAGTACATTCAAAAACCCATTACAATGTTGCAAAATGAAACAATATCTAGATAGGCATTGTACATGTATCATTAGTACACTCACAATGATGGCTGCCTCAACACCTAATAATGCACCCCTTTTGGTAATGTAGTCACCATCAGGGAGATCTAAGTATATTTATATTTAACTATTTATCAGAGTATTCAACAGTGAAAGTAGTGTAAATTCTTTGATCATAAAGTATAGTTTAATGGACATTAAAAAAAAACAATACATTATTCACTGCAACTCTTAGGAGTCGAGGTGAAGCATAAAGTACTTAGTCATAATTACGATATATTTTTGGCAGATAGTTTAACATGCGTTACAATATTGTCGAAGAATTTTAAGAAAGCATCGAGAACAACTTTCAACAGTTGTAGAGAATATCATATCAGTAGTAAAATATTGAGTGCATTCAGTAACAATAACAGGCAGCATATAGAGAAATTTGTTTCCTACAAGTGTCTACATTGAACTTATATCCAAATGAACACTTGACCAACATATTGTTAAGGGATTGGAAATATGCATCTATACGATTTGAGATGTGACTTACACATAAGGTAGGAGCGGACATAATCTTTATACTTATAGTAGGAAATAGCCAACAAAACACTTTGTATAAAAAGCATGATCACAAATTAAAAAATTTAGAATGGTAAGCACATTAAATAATTTAAGAAGAGCTGTTGTAGTGAAAGGATGAAACTACACATGTGTTATATGTAAATAATGTTGAACAGTGTGAAAAGTTATTTTCGATAACATAATAATCATTCTTCCAAATTACTCAACTATTAGCGGTTCATGTACAATTCATGGTCAAATTTTCGCTTTCACTAAAATAAAATATATAAACTTTGCAATAATAATGACAATTATAATAAGGAGATACTCATTATTAGCAATTTAATACAGCAACAATATATAATCCAAAACTACTTTAAGCAGATTTGGAAGCCTTGTAACTTTTTTAAAAGTTATTTTTTAGTTTTGCTACAGATTCAGAATAAGATATTACCAAAGATGAACCTCTAATATCTAATGCGCTAGGCAGTGTAGTTGTAATGTTTAAAAGGAAACCTTGAATTTCTTAATAAGCACCAGATAAGCAGATGAATTATCAATATTTAAAGGAAGTGTCATTAGATTCTTGGTAACTTGCTGCACTTTTGACTCACAATTTACAAAAAGTTACCCAAAAGCATTACTTTCACTACCACAAGATATAGAAGCGAGATTGGAGTATGCATAGCATAAGTAATCTCAATATGATAACAATAATCACAAGATCTAATCAAGAAATATTCGCTTTTATAAAATTAACAATAAAATTACCCAAGTTGCATATATACTTAGAAAAGTGTGTAAAAACCTAACAATTCTAAGAATAATCAAGTATCAAAAATTTTGAAAGGATGCAGCACTCTAAGAATTGTAGGATACACGAATTGTCATTTCCTAATAGTAATTTGAAACTCAGAACAGGAGGCGCCACTACATAAACCATATTTCAATGATCAATCATTTTAACATCGCTGAATATATGTGTAGTTGAACTAAAAGCATAATTATATGGGCCTTTGCAGAGTCTTCATAATTTATATCTAAGCAATATTATAATAAGAAGTAAACTAAAATCTCAAAATTAATTGTTTTATTTTGATAGCCTGATAAAAATAAGCATTTCACATGTCCATCAGTTTTAATAACATCAACTCTGTTACAATATCATGGTTGGTATTGAAGGAGTAGCTAGCAGCACAATTTGATATCAAGCTTATCATTTACAAACTGAAGAACGGAGTACATTTAAGATAATATTCCTAACAAAAATCTTTGAAGAAAGACAGAAAATGGCTAGCACAAGAACTTAAAAATATTAGAATAGTCTCTTATCGAAGACACAAGCGCAGCATTCAATTCTAAATATCAGAAAAAGATGTATCTTCACATTGATACACTTTGACAGGGTCAGTTGACTTGATGACAAGGTGCATTGGTCATTAACAAGCTTAGCAGAAAAGGAAATGAGAAATTCATCTCTGTTGATTAATATATTTTTCATTTTCTTATATATACAGGTGCCACAAAGATAAGATTTTATTGCATAATTAGTAGTATGATTTTAATCACCATCAACAAAATTTGTAACAGTAGATTTGGAAATACCGTCTATGAATCACATATAAACTCGAGGAAGTATATTGCTAGTGATATTATTAAAAGTTAAATCAGATTCACTGGTATTATACTACAATTTAGGAGGTTTACCAAGATGGAAAGAAGAGTTGATATACATTCAATGAAATCAGATTGACTCTTTACAATGATCGGTATATGTGTGAGGTGACTCAAATGATAATTTGTATCATTGCCGTTAATGAATTTGCTCTCAAAAGTTTATTAAATTATATGAGGTTGTCTTTAAAAAAAAACAGACTTCAATGTATAAAACTGCTACTGTAATATCCTTTATAGCTATAGACTGCTTCATTATTATTAAGAATGAAAAGTGAATTTAGGGGACTTTTTATGCGCAATATTTTATTACTTATTACCTTCAGTGTTTTGGATAGTTGCAAGTTTCTGCAAATATTTTTTTAAAAGGTACAACATGTTGCTAAACCAATATATGCATGGTTTAATAAGTAAGCAAATAGAATGGACTTGAAAAACACAACTTATATATAACAGCAGCTCCATTAAACACTTTGAGAGAATTGTATTTATTTCGAGCTAGGAAGCACAAATAGATCTTTTTCTTTAATTTGAGGCTTAAGGATAGAGATCAAGAATTTCAAGGGCTTTGAACAACTTATTAAATGCGACAGTTTGAATAATATATTGATAAATATACAATTCTTATATTCTGCTAAAGAATGTAGTACAGGTTGTATCATATTCAATGATATGAAGAAAACGATCAGGAGAATAAAGTAAATCAATTTAGGCAGAATTTAAAAGTTGCTCATTTAATTGAGAACAGTGTTCAAGTATCATAATCATTGTAGTACCAACCCAGAGAGTCCATCATTTTTAGACAAGTTTGGAGATGGTTATATC
>CAJJDP010000269.1:0-16449 GCA_905182995.1 Paramecium octaurelia | reverse complement strand
TTTGTGCTTATGTTATGAGAAAGATATCCATGAGAGTGAGAGCAAGGAGTAAAAGCAGTTTACCCTAACATTAGGAAAAATATTTACAAGTTTTTAAAGTATACTAAAATGTGGAATTTTCTTGTTACGAACATTATTAATCTAATCTCACAGCATCAGTATAAGGATATCCCATTCCAGTAAATAGGGATAAAAACCATGCATTTTATACCTCTTCAATATATTTTAAGTAATCTTCTGTAGAATCAATAATAGGACTGAATTTTTAGAATGCTTCTTTTGGTCCTAAAATAATTTGAAATCCCACTTAAACCTGTTTTGAAAAATCTGCAGGCACCTTTATCAAAGAGACTGTTACATCATCGCTTGTAATTTCATCAATCTTAATTTTAGATAAAAAAGTACCGAAAGTTTAAAGTTGATTTCATCAAAATTATGACTTATCAAGGAAATGCGAGCAATTTCTGTATTCACATTTTTATTTTTGTGTTAAAATTTCTTTTAAGTAAGATTTATAGTATTAAAAGCATTGACTATTTAAAACCTCTAATCCTCGATAGCATACCACTTAATTCTAACACAATCNATTTGTCAAAAAATTCTAAATTAAATACATATTATTGAATATTATTATAAACTTTATCAATATCAATTTAACTCTAAACTTGAAATTAAAGCATTAGTGAAACAGATATTAACATAATTAGGATTGAGGAGAATACTCTACCTCTACATAACTTTACTTAAAGTTTGGTAAAAATCTATAGTTTGAATTTTTTATGATTTCATTTTTTATTGTCAATGATTCTACTACAGTTTCCTATCTAATCACCTCAATATCTAATGCAAATGCACTAGATAGCAAAAGGAATTTAAATCACATAGAATGAATGCTAATTTACAAATGCCATCATTCATACATTTCATTATATTTTCAATAAGAAGACAATTAATTTATGCAAATAATGAAAACTTATAGATTATTTATATAGTTTTCTATTTGCACAAGTAAAACCTTAGAAAATATAAAAAATGCTTATTAATAACTCCTTTTTAAGATTTGGATAGAGAGGCTTTGATTTTCATTTTGCTACATTATACAATAAATTAAATGGTATTGTAAAAATGATTCTTCAAAAAATGAAAATTACATAAGAGAATTTAATTTTTTTATAAATATTTAATTCTATTAAAGAAGATCTAACATGATGTGCATCTAAACTAAAGAAATTATATAACAGATCATAAAATATTAATTGTTAAATATCCATATGTCGCAAGTACTATAATTTATTAATTTTAATCTATAAAGCCCGAATAATTAGATATATTATTATTAGATGTTATTTTATATCTATAATGTCAGATAGCTTATAAATTTATTGAAAAAATTAGAGCTTCTTCAATTTTTTAATTGTAAAGTATCTATTTCATCTCATAAAAATTTTCTTGTATCTTGATTAAAAGTTCAGAATATGCTGGAGTTTATTTTACATAATAAGTTTTGAAAACTAATTCTTTGAGTGTGTTACTGCATTGATAGTTTGATTTGTAAAGCTATTAAAGAGAACAGTCATAGCATTTCTTGAAATTACTTTCAATTATCTTTCCTTAAGGGCAAACAACTGTAATATCGATTGTTACCTTTTCGAGACCCTGAGCTAAGGTAACATTGTATTCCCCAACTATATTTAATACTTAATTATTGTCTAAGAAATAAATTGATATTTAAGTAGCAGAAGAAAGTTATGATTTTTGAATGACTTAGAAATATATCAAATTTAAAGAATAAAACATTGTGCTTATGTTATGAGAAAGATATCCATGAGAGTGAGAGCAAGGAGTAAAAGCAGTTTACCCTAACATTAGGAAAAATATTTACAAGTTTTTAAAGTATACTAAAATGTGGAATTTTCTTGTCACGAACATTATTAATCTAATCTCACAGCATCAGTATAAGGATATCCCATTCCAGTAAATAGGGATAAAAACCATGCATTTTATACCTCTTCAATATGTTTTAAGTAATCTTCTGTAGAATCAATAATAGAACTGAATTTTTAGAATGCTTCTTTTGGTCCTAAAATAATTTGAAATCCCACTTAAACCTGTTTTGAAAAATCTGCAGGCACCTTTATCAAAGAGACTGTTACATCATCACTTGTAATTTCATCAAACTCAATTTTAGATAAAAAAGTACTTAAAGTTTAAAGTTGATTTCATCAAAATTATGACTTATCAAGGAAATCAGAGCAATTTCTGTATTCACATTTTTATTTTTGTGTTAAAATTTCTTTTAAGTAAGATTTATAGTATTAAAAGCATTGACTATTTAAAACCTCTAATCATCGATAGCATACCACTTAATTCTAACACAATGTGCGTGACCAGTTAAGCAAACTACAAATAAGTTGAAATCTTAATGAATATATGTATATTTCACTTTATTTAGTGACATTATCGATCCACATTCTAAAATCAGTTTTCACATAAACACCAATATGATCTAAGACAAGAAAAACTTAAGGAACATTATCAAAAGGAGAATTAAACGCTATAGTAAATGTATATTGAATTTGGTTCTTGCAAACAAAATTGGTCTAACATGTTTCTTAACATAACCCTTGATCAAATATTATGCCACTGATTTATGGTAAAATTAATAATAAGAGTTTCAGAGTTTTGAGTACCTTAAATATTAGACAGAAGTATTCAAAATTATTAAAAATATTTTTTAATAAAAATGAGAAAAAAGTAATTATATCAAATTAAATATTTTGAAGCACTCTAAACAGAAAATTAAATTAAAAACAAATATATTCATTATTCTTTAGAGATTAAGAATACATAATTTAACAGTTTTCGCAAAGAAACTCTGCTTTCTTTTAATAATCCAGATTTATAAATCATTCAAAAAGTAATTATGAAAAGAAAATAGAAGTTAAAACGAATTTTATGTTGTAATTTATTATATACACAAAGGAGAACATTTGAATAATGATTGTAATTTTAGAAATTTCTTAAAGTATAGGATATCAATTTATAGATGAGATTCAATTTTTTTTATATTTCAATTGATTAACTTTACTCAACTTAATGATTCCTAAAAAAAATATAGTAATATTATTTTTCTGGTAACTATTAACTCTTTAGATTAAATACTTTGTAAGCCAGATATTAGGTTTTCATGCTTAAAATAAATGAAATTTTTGTATGATAATCATATTTTTTAAATTGATAAAATAAAATTCATTTCAAACAATTTCTTCCAAATCTAAAGTCTTCAAAATTTGGTTAGCCTAATCAGAAATTTCATCTGTAACATAATTTTACATTATTTTAACTTTGTCAATAATTTTTGAATCATGCATCAATTACCTATATACCTATAATTTTGCATTTATTTAGACTTAATATGATTGAATTTTTACTTTTTTTTGAAAATTCCAAAATTCCTTCTAGAATTATTCTTCTTATTGTTTCATCTTCCATGTCTAGCATGATTGATATTTTTTAAAAGCAATCATATTATGTTAAAAATTGGTCTATACTTTTTAAATCTGTATAATTTATTAAATTAGATAGAAAATATGACATTTCTTTGAAGATTTTAGAGTCCCCCTATTAAAATTATCTAAATAGGGCTTTTAAGAGTGAATCATTTTTGAGAATTTAGTTCACTTAATCTGAAGTACCAGCAACAATATTAGACAAAGACCAACAAACCTTAAATATAAACTTGATTTTACTTCTCTTTAAATTACTTCACTGTAATTTTATGATAGTAACATTTCAAACGGTTTTAAGACTCCAGTGTTCAAAACCTTAGCTGTTTACACTTCATTTCCTGTCAAAATGTTTCCTATAGTCTTTAAAGCTGGAATTATAAGAGATTCATTTTTGGAATTTAGTAATAAAGTTAATTTTTGAATAACTGGTGGTTTTATTGAAAAATATTATTGGCCATCATCATTATCGCTTAAATAATTCAATCCCCAACAAGCATACATTATCTGGGTTTCATCTTCAATTGAAGATAATAGTTCTGAAAGAATTTATGTTAATAACTTACTAGGCTATTTTCTCAAGTAAATAATATACCTTAATAAAAATAGGTTTTTATTTCGCTAAGTTAGCCATAGTCCATACTATTGCTGTAAAAATATCTGGATTATTCCATTGATAGCATGGGGCTAATTTGAGTAATTGTTCAACAATTCCTTTCTCTATAAGCATATTTCTAAATTAAACACTTTCGCCAGAAATCTTAGCTAAAATGCAAATTACTAATTCAATGATTTCATCAAGTTAAGATTCATCAACTAAGAGAAGGATATTATTTCCATTATTAACAATAATATTTTACATTTCTTATTATGTTACACACACAATATTATAAATAATCCAAAGCGCTTCATATTACAACAATTGAATCTTGCTGTTTATGGCTATTTGAAAAATTTTTATTGAAAAATTATTTTGAAGTAAAATTTCAATTAGTTATTCTTTTGGTAATGCTAATTGAGAATTATTCAATAGTTTTCGATTTCTATTTAACCCTTAATATTAGATATTTAGGTCATCAGAATGAACTTAAGTGATATATTCTTAAAGCTTATCTAAATCTGCTTCTTCATTGAATAAATTTTCTACAGAATGTTTAAGGGCATATTTGAGTTCTTCAGTTAATGAGTCTGGTATTAACCTACACAATTTTTCTATATTTTTTTCTTTTATTGCACAATTAGTTATAGTTTAATCATCCATTTGATAATATTAATAATTGGCATTAATTTTGCGATAAATCTGATAAATGTTTGTTCAAATTCAAAATTTACAAGTTTGCACACAAATTTTTAATTAATTTAAACTGAAAATTTAATCAATCTAATAAAAAAAAGCATAGTAATAATAATTTATTTGGTTTCTAATAGAAAAATTGCATTGAATTTCTGTAAACTACAACTCTTTTTTCTATTAAAAAAGCATGTTGCAAGCATTACTGAAATAGAAAATGATAAAAAATAATTCATTAGCCTTAATATTCTCTTCAATAAGATGAATAAATTTATTAAAATAAATTAATTCTTACTAAATTAATGATGCGGAAAAATTATATTATTTTAGTCACTTTGTTTATATTGAATTTTTAATTAGCTGCTAATTAAGTGTGTAAGCAAAGATAGGCAAGATTATACTCAATCCTTAGGGGAAAATATTATAATGTACTAAATTAGAATAGAGGAGGCATAATCTCATCTAAATTATCAAATAGCTTTGCAGGGGGTATTTAAGGCAGTTGTATACGTGATAATACTAACTATATTAATGGAAGTTTTGGATATACAGCATGTGGGATAGGATTATCAATTATCTTTGATTTAGTGTAATAATATTAATTAAACACTCTAAAAATATGGTTGTGGGATTAAGACAATAGATAATATAGAATAAAAGTTTATTTAATATCCAAAGGTGTAAAAACCTAAATCTACGAAAGTAATTTTGCTTAATAAATCATCACAATTACATTCCCTGACTAATAGGTTTAATAAATTTAAATATATAATGTCAACGGAAATACTAATAATGTTGGGCTTCATGTTATAAAAGTTGAAGCTTACTATAAACTACAAAGAATACTGTGAATTTAAATTTATATTGAATATATTAATTAAATAGTCATCTACCATCTCAGCTTGATAAAACGCAAAAGTATTATCTCTCAAACTTGTTTAGTATTTATTACCTGAAGGATATTTTATTATTTAATGATGATGATGATGGATAACAGTTGTAATTTTCAACTAAATTATTTTTTCAAATTATACTGCAAAATTTTAATCATTAAGAATATTGGAAATGAAATTAAAATAATCTAAATTTTATTCTGCGTGATTCATTTAGGTAATGAAAATTGGGGTATTTTAATTATTAAATGTTATCACTTTTATGAAAATGTAGAAGTGATTTCTATGTTTAAAGTCAGTTGAGTTTTAGAATTTAATATCATGAACTGGTTCGAATAAACTCTTTATAACTTTTGTTAACTAATCATTAATTTAATATTTTAATTGTTTAGTTTTATTAAACAGAAATTTTGGTAGATCTCATTGATATTCCTCTATTATTTTTACTTCAAAATAGTAGGAACTGCAATATTTTTAATATTATTAGCTAAAATAAGAGTAGATATATATTAAAAAATTACTTAAATAAAATATATTTAAAATTCTTAAATATTAGTCCTGAATGAAAGTATATTTTAATAATAATTGTTTTTAGAATCCAGAATTAGTATTTTTTAAGAAATAGGAAATGATTTAAAATCTCAATTAAAAAAACAGAAAATAGACTGGTGATAAAATATATAAAAATAATAAATCAAATTATTTTTAGAAAAATCTATAGGAAGGGAAGAAAAGTTTTATTTCTTAAATAACATTTCGATTAGTAACAAAAGTTGCAATAATTGAATCAATAAATTGTAATTATAGGCTGCAATTTTTAAGTGCAAATTATTGTCTCTTACTAATTGGAATGATCATATTAAAAAATTAATCATTACTTATAAAATCTGTTATTTGTTTTATAATTTCGCATCTTTTCAATAATGAATTAATTGATCTTCAATGGCCTTATAATTAAACATATGGTATATATGATATATCAATAATACTCTAGAAGCCATAGAAAAACCTAAACACTGAATAATAATTACATCATAAAATAAAGATTTTAAGATCATTGTTTAAAAAATGCAGAATAAATTTTCATCATTTTCATTTTAACTTGAGCTTATTCTAATCAAATTGTTTACTCAGATAATATCACTTTATTTAATAGAACAAGCATGAAATCAATAATTAGCTTTCTAAGTACTTTAATTGATAAACCAGACATAAAGATAAATTATATTAAATAATTTTGAATACATAGTATTTTAATACATTAAAATTAATGAAAAGCTCTAAAAGATATATTCCATCACTTTTTTAAGTTAAATGAGAAAAAATAACATACTCGTTGATTTAGTTTAAATCTTAATTAAGAGTAAAATTAAAATTATTGAAAGAGATATCATTTGGCCTGAATATAGCTTAACTTTCAAATAAAATCAAAAACTTATATTGTTAATATTTGTTTTCTTGTGACTTTTGCAAATTAACAATCTTTTTTTTTTTCTGTTAATATGAGGTTGGCTCTAAAATAACAATTTGAAAATGAAATATTTAATGATAATTTTAAATTAGTAATTAATTTAATGTATATATGTATTCAATAATTTAAATATAGAGGCTAAATTACAATGTACTTAGATACACTTAGAGCATATTATGATAATAAGTTATATCAACTGCTTTTAATTAGAAAACAAATGAAATTGCTTTGGTTTATTTCATTATAGAAAGTTTTATATATTTTTAATAATGAATAAAGTTTTTCTGATTTCTATATCCTTATTGCTTGTAATCGCAGATGATTTCAGCTTTGATCAAAAAATGTATTGGTTTGAACACTAATTGGTTGATCATTATGATAAATTGAATAAAAATGTATTCCATTAAAGATATTGGGTTGTGGAAGAAAATTTTGTCCCAGAAACAGGAGTAGTATTATTTCAAATTTGTGGAGAATACACATGTAAATATGAAATTAATCTTAGGTCCTGGAATAATGTAGGAGAGATTGTTTATCATATAATTGGCTAAAGAGTTTAATGCATTGATAATAATATTGGAACATAGATATTATGGAAAGTCAATGCCATTAGGTAGTGAGTCTTTAAAAGATGAGAATCTCCGATATTTAAGCACAAGATAGGCTTTAGATGATTTAGCCTACTTCTAAAGGTTCATGGTTTTAAATAAGAAACACGGAATAAAGTCTTAGAATCCTTGGATTGCAATAGGAGGATCTTACCCAGGAGCACTTGCAGCTTGGTATAGATATTAGTATCCTCACCTGGTTATTGGAGCGTTGGCTTCATCTGCTGTAGTGGAATCGATCACTGATTTTAAGATGTTTGATACTTAGATCTTTCTTTCTGCATATAAGTCAGGACCATAATGTGCCAAGGATGTTTAGGATATGAACAAATATGCAGAATAATAAATACTAAACTAGTAGACAAAGGAAGAATTCAAGCGTTCATTTGGTGCAGAGAAATTGACTGACTTAGAATTTTTGTTCTTTTTTGCTGATGCTTAGTTATTGATAATTTAATATGGAGGGAGATCAGAGTTATGCTAATAATTGAAAGACAAAAGCATAACCGAATAGATTGACTATTTTAGATCAGTTATCGAAGAAGGTAGCTATATGGAATATGGATCATATTATTTGAAGAATGATAAATATGACGAAAATAATCTGAGTCCTTCCAGACAATGGATGTATTAGTGTTGTAGTGAATTGGGTTGGTGGTAAACAAGTCCACTAAACAACAGTGTAAGATCTACCTTGATAGATATACAATTCTATAAGGATTTTTGCAATAGTATTTTTGGCGGAATAAGGGAGAACATATTCCCAGATGACTAATTAGCCAATGCAAGATTTGGTGGAAACGAATTGAATATAGATAACTTGATAATGACCAATGGAAATGAAGATCCTTGGAAGTGGTCAAGTGTTTTGATTAATTAAGGATCAATATAGACTTATGAGATTAATTGCGATAATAGCGGTCATTGCGTGGAATTGTATACACCAAAGGATGAGGATTGTGATCAATTGAAACAAGTAAGATAGGAAATCATTTAACAATTTCGTAAATGGATTTAGGATCATTATGCATCAATATAATGAAAACGAATTGGTTGTTTTATATTAAGATATTCAATTTCCTTTAATTCAATTTCCTATAAATTCGTGTTTTGAAAATATTCCTTAAAAATAATTTAAATTATATACCTTGTATAGTTTAATTATTTTTCATTTTTAGAGTTCCATTACCATGAAATATTGATTCTTATTTATCATTAATTCCTAATTAGCCATTGATTATACATCAGCCTAAGACTCTTGCTATTTGTATGTAATAAGGGCGTTTTTGGGGAAATCATTTTCAAATTCCCCTTCGATGACATAATCTCTATCAATTGTAAGTTTTCCCTACCCCTACCTTTTACCTTTAGAAAATGATCCCTCGTAATCCCATATTTTATTGTCATCAATTCCATGTTCAATTCCAAATCCATCTCGCTAATTGAAGGCCCAATCACCAAAATATTTTGTAATTTAATCCTGTAAAATCAATGTCCCTTTTCCATGAAATTGGTTATTTTGAAAATCTCCTTTATAAGATTACCCAGTAGAATATTTAATTTCTCCGAAACCATGCTTTTAATTCTGCTGAAATTAGCCAACATAGTAGTCAAACTAATTTCCATTAGAATACACCATCATCCCTAAGCCATCCTTCATGCCATTTTTCCATTCTCCCAAATAATATTCTTTAATTTTTTTATTTTGCTGCTCTGAATTTTTAATATCATAATAGGATATGCACTCTCCAAATCCTTCTTTTTAATTGTCCCTCACTTTTCCTGTATATATACTATCAACCATTAGGATTGAAGAGGCTGAGGACAAATTATCGTTGTAGGTTAAATTGATTTATTAGCAATCTGAAAGAACTTGATCTCTAATATTTTTGATCTCTATATCATCAAGCTTGCTTTCAAATTGCATTTATTTAGGAGGCTATTTTTATCTAAAGCAATATATTCCCATTGTATTTATTTTTAATAAATAAAGATTATGATAAATAGATAATCTCATCTATTTCTAAGATTAACTTCTTCTCCTAAGTTCTATCACGGTGGTTTGAAAGATTAGGATCGAATATTCACAAATGTCTATCGGGATGGAGATCCTTATATTCAAGGCGCTTTGAAAAGAGTATAATAATATATACATTCTTAGGGTGATTGGCATAGAACAAAAGACATACTGACTATGGGTTAAGATTGGATTATAGATGAAATTAAGAAGAGTGGTCTAAGAGGCAGAGGAGGTGCAGGATTTCCAAGTGGTTTGAAATATTCCTTCATGCCCAAAGTAAATCCAGATGGAAGGTAAATATAATTCATCTATTAAAGACCATCTTATTTGGTAATTAATGCTGATGAATCTGAACCAGGAACATGCAAAGATAGAGAAATTTTAAGGCATGATCCTCATAAATTAGTTGAGGGTGCATTATGTGTGGGATTTGCAATGAGAGCTAGAGCTGCATATATATATTGCAGAGGAGAATTTTGGGTTGAAGCTAATGCCTTGTAATAGGCAGTTGATGAAGCATACAAAAAGGGATTCTTAGGAAAGAATGCATGTGGTAGTGGATATGATTTTGATGTTTATGTTCATAGTGGAGCAGGTGCATATATTTGCGGTGAAGAAACGGTATTATATCAAGTAAGCTAAAGGGTTTAATTGAATCCTTGGAAGGAAAACCAGGTAAGCCCAGACTTAAGCCACCCTTCCCAGCAAATGCAGGTCTATGGGGTTGTCCCACTACTGTTACTAATGTTGAAACTGTTTCTGTTTGTCCAACTATTCTCAGAAGAGGAGCCAATTGGTTTGCTTCCTTTGGCAGACCCAATAATAGAGGCACAAAATTATTTTGCATTTCTGGTCACGTCAACAATCCATGCACAGTTGAAGAGGAAATGTCTATTCCACTTAAGGAGTTGATTGAAAGACATTGTGGAGGTGTTAGAGGAGGATGGGATAATCTCAAATGCATCATTCCAGGAGGGTCATCTGTGCCTATGTTGCCTAAGGAAGTATGTGAGACTGTGCTTATGGACTTTGATGCTTTGAGAGATGTCAGATCAGGATTGGGAACTGCTGCTGTGATTGTTATTGACAAATCCACTGATATTATTGATGCAATCTTGAGATTGAGTAAATTCTATAAACATGAATCATGTGGACAATGTACTCCTTGCAGGGAAGGTACTTCATGGTTGGTTGATTTATTGGAAAGAATGAAAGTGGGAAATGCTGATTTTGCTGAAATTGACTAATTAGAAGTATTGTAATCTTACTATTATTCTTAAGGAATTAACTTATTAAATTGAAGGTCACACTATATGTGCACTTGGAGATGCTGCTGCTTGGCCAGTTTAAGGGTTGATTAGATCATACAGAGAAGAAATTGAAGAAAGAATCGAAGATTATCACTCAAAACATCCAGTCAAATCTAGACAATTGCGTAGTCATCCATAATAATCAAATCATTGATCTATTCATAAAATTCAATATAACATTTTCTAGTTTTTTCATTTATAATACAAACTTAGAGTCTTAAATTACATTTAAATAACCTTGTCTTAAAGAATATACTTAAAACTCTTTCCACAATTAGCAATGATGTAAAGCTTTAAGAACCAAAACTTAGAATATATTTTAAATTCTACTTAAAACAGTGTGTTACTTATTTATTAATTGTACAATTTATGGAATTAATTTGATATTATATAAATGAGACCCATAAGTCTGATTTATTTGGAAGTCTCTTTAGATTAAGGAAAATAATATTAGGATGCAGTTTATTTCTTTAGAATATGTATACCGTTTTTAAATTATAAATGTTATATTTTATATTAAATGAAAGAAGAAAAACATCAATAAAAGAGAGACACGACGCTAATACAATTGTTAGTGTTGTTTGGTGCTTGCTTCACTATTGGTATAGTTATATTCAAAATTGTGGGTTTACAAGAAACTTAGAATGATTTATCTTTTGAATAGGCCTCATTAATTTAAGAATAAACATACCTAGAGTAATAAATTAAGGCATTGCAAAATTCATTAACTCAACCTAGCTTCTTGGAAGTGAGAATGAGTGTGAATAAAAAACAACATAAATAAAAAATACATTCAGCTGAACACAAACATGTTGAAATACAGAAGCCAACAGTCGACAAAAAGGAATATGAATACTTGGAATTGCCTAATAAATTGAAAGTCCTGTTGATAAGAGATCCAGAAACTAAACTAACATAAGCAGCATTGAATGTTAATGCAGGATCATGGCACGAACCCGATGAGTTTCCTGGTTTAGCTCATTTCCTCGAGCATATGTTATTTTAAGGCTCGCATACCTATCCTGAAACAAGTTATTTTGAATAATTGGTGGCCAAAGGAGGAGGTTACACTAATGCATATACTGAAGGAACTAGAACCAATTACTACTTCACAATAGATACCAGTAGAACAAGTGAGGCTCTGAATGTATTCGCTCACTTTTTTATAGACCCTCTCTTATCATAAGAGATGGTCTAAAAGGAGGCCAATGCGGTGAATTCTGAGTACGAGATAAATGTGGCAGGAGATGGATGGAAGATATTGCATCTAATGAGTTTAATGTCAGATCCTAAACATCCAATGAGTAGATTCACTATTGGAAATTTATAATCATTGCTTAAGCCACATGTTGTTGAAGCCTTAAAAAAGTTTCATCAATAATATTATTCATCCAATCAGATGGCGTTGGTGATCAAGAGTTCATAACCAATTGAAATGATGAAAGAGTTCATTGAATCAAGTGAGTTCTTAAAAATTCCGAATTTGGGAATAGAAAAACCCTCTTTGGCTCATTTCGGACTACCAATAAAGGATGTTGCAAAATTAGTGAAATATCACATCAACACAAGAGCAACAACAGTAATTTACTTTTATCAATTAGAAGATAGTACTAAATATTTTGAAACTAAGCCTCTTCAATTTATCAATTCAATAGTGAGATCTAGACATGATGGAGGGTTGTATAACTACTTAGTTAGTAAGAACCTTATAGTTGATATGGATGCTCAGCCATTTTTGGGTAATAATGGTTGTTTCTAATTCTACTTGATTGAAGTTGAATTAAGTGAAACATTGATTGGTCAATAAAAGGACTATGCCTTATAAATTGGACAAGCTATAATATCCTATTTTGAAGAATAGATTCACAAATTCTATGATGAAGAATAGAATCCTACAGATTTTTTGGAGGAAACTTACAAGACAAAGAAGGCTATGTCAGATGTTCAATTTAAATTTTTGGAGAAGGACATAGACATTTTTAAGTTATCACACAATCTGAATACATTCCCTCCAAAATATGTATTGAATGCAGAGACCAGTTATTTTAAATATGACCCCTAATGCATATACAATTACTTAGCTGATCTAATGAATCCAAATAACATGTTGATCATGGTTGGAGATGATGGATATAAATTAGTTTAAGAGGAAATTGAAAACGAGGAATTAAAGGCTTCGTTCCTATCATTTTAATAGCCATCCACCTTGTTGTTATAGTAGAATGCAGAGGTTAGTGATGCTGATTTCATCACTTAGAGCGAACTACAATTTTCTAATGATCTCTATCATATATAATATGATGTTAAGCCAATGGAGAAGGACAGTTTGGATTTCATGATGATAGAAAATGTTCCATTAAATTTGCCATCAATTAATCACTATGTCCCAGTTAATTTAGCTTTTAAGTCACTTTGTGATTAATAACACATTTCATATATTTAATCAGTTGATTCTGACACCTTGTATGATAGAAAAAATAGATAGAATATATTCATTGAGAGCACTCACAAAATGCCATTCTATTTCACATCGAAGAAGGAGTGTAAGGAACATGAATTTGAATATGAACAATACAATCACTTTCCATAATTGATTAAGAAGGACATTGAAGGTAAAACATGGTGGAGATTGGATAGATCGTACAGTCCAACTGTTTATGCAGGCATGAACTTTGAAACTGCTGTTGATATGAAATCATTAAAGAAAGTGGCATTGCTGTAAGTGTTTAATAGTTACGTATCTAATAATTTATACAAATCACTTTAACAATCATTTGAGGCTGGTTATGAATTGTCATTTGATTCCTCCATGAAAGGGTTATCGCTTGAGATGTATGGATGGAGTGATAAGTTTGAGTACTTCTACAAGAATGTGTTAAGAGAGATTAAGAAGGAAATCAGTGATGAAGACCTTTTGAACAGAGTTAAACTAAGTTAAATTACTGAATTGAGCAATACATTTGAATAAAAATTATTCATCTAGGCCACTTCTGTTATACTACCAACCATTATTCAAGGTTAACCAACTCCTTCTTAGATGATTGATGAAATCAATTCAGTAACTAAAGATGAATTGGCTGAATTTCAGAAAGAGATGTTAGAGAATTTCAGATTCACCACATATTTCACCGGAAATATCTTGAGAGATGAAGTGCAATCCTTACAAAATCAAATTCCTAAGATATTTGACGAATCTACTTCGCATATCAGAATTTAGAATCATGTCTCTTAAGTCTCAGATCTGAGTCGTAAGTCCATAGTATATTCTTTGGTCTCCAAGTCTACTAATTAATTGGACACGAATGGAGTTACTCTGAATTACTATTAAATTGGGTACAGAGATTAGAAGTAATTAGCCATGATGAATTTATTATATAAGATTCTCCACAATGCAGCATATGCCTATTTGCGTACACAATTGTAATTGGGTTATGTTGTAAGTGTCAAATTCAAGCCAGTTGGCTGTTTGGACAGTGCTCAAATTTTAGTTTAGGGAACAGCAAAACCTCCCTATGTTGTGAATTAACATATAGAAGAATTCTTGATTAATTATGGACGAGAATTGAAGGAGATGACTGATCAACAATTTGAGGAACTCAAAACAACTACTGTAATATATTCTATCATGATTTTTAGATATCTGGATTGAAGGAAGTTGAGAAGAATCTTAAGGACAAGGCCAAAAACACTTGGTCACATATTAAGAATAATGATTTAGCATTTGAAGAAAAGGATATTGCTGCACAGTACATTGGTATGGTTACCAAACAGGATCTATTTTCATTTTATGACAAGGTTTTCACTTCAGGAAAGCTCTCCCTTCAAGTTTATGGACAAGGGATGATCACTTAAACCATGGGAATAAGTGTTGACAATTTAGCCAATAAGGTGAAGAGCAATTCTCTATCGAAAGAACAAACCTTTGCTGTCCGAGATGAGGTCACAGTTTCTACTTCTGATGATTTCAAGCAAAGAATCACTTCAAATTACAATTGCAATTACAAGATAAGTAATATATGAAAATTATGGATTAATCAAAATAATTCAATATAATATTTGAACTTTTTATATATGTTAAATTAATTTGCAGTTGAATTGCTTAGGGATTTGAATTCTGTAAGAGGAAATCCTCTATATTTTGATACCAGTCTCACTCCCTTATTTGAATCCATCTCATAGAACAGTGAAATGCAAGTAATCATATCTCACAATTATCCAAGCAATCCCCATGCGTCAATCCAAATGACATCCTGACTGTCATCAATAATTTTGGGACAGACATCCATTTCCTATCTGATCACATTATGAAATAGAAGACCAACGATTATTCCAAAATGATTAGCGGATATCGCAAGTAAATTCCTAAATTACCATATTTTAGTCGACTCTCAGATTCCACCAAATCAAAATTTAAATCCATGTTCAATAAGCAAATTAACAATCCCATCATTTATTAGTAGCATTTAACGCATTGTTATATTCACCTTTATGAAAACTCAAATTTATATTTATTATTAATTGTATTGCAATCCAAATATGTGATTGTTGACTCCATCACTCAAAAGATCACTGGACTCCATATTCAAGGATGGCTGAATTGTCATTCTTAATTGAGTGGGATACAATTTGTTGATGAAGATTAATACTATGAATTATAAGATACTGATACCAAATAAAAATAAATCACTCTAGATAATCAAAACGTTTGGTTGTTCGACTTGTTTATTGATAACTCAAGTACACAGATACTCCCTTTGATTTCTCATAAATTTGGCAACACTCCTGTTCTCCAGTTTTTTTGTGAATAGTAAATTGGAGAAGTCCAACTCAAAGAATAAAAGTCATTGCAGTCTCCCTCCCACCCTATTCTCAAATAACTGCATTTACTCTCAGCCAGAGACCCTCTCCAACCTATTAAATCAAATCTCTAAAATAAAATAGAATAACTCAAAGGCTAAAAGCTCACAGGTTTTGAATAAGAACACCACCCAAAAGTACCATAAACCACTTCCAAAAATTTAGAATTATTTCGAATTGAAGAAAACCAATACGAATAATCTAGTGCAAAGCCTGATGATTTGGATTTGTATACCAAAAATTTAGAGTCCAAATACTTAAATGCCCCCAAATTTCCCAGCTTAATTAGTTCCGAATCTTAAATGTTCGAAAAAAATCATAATCCATATGCCCCTCTGACTCACAAGGAATAGTCTACAATCTCAGAAATTAGAAATCAAACTGTTACTACTCAGGATTCTGCTATTAATGAGCATCTAAGCAATCTCCTGGATCCAAAATAGCTACAAAATATTTATTAAGATCTGTGTAGGGAAGTTGAAAAACCTTAGAA
>CAJJDP010000268.1:0-16476 GCA_905182995.1 Paramecium octaurelia | reverse complement strand
GCTATTAGAATTCTTGAAAATATATTAGCTATTGCAGGCAATGGCATGCAATAGACAATGGCAATCTATGATATCAACGATGAATTTGATTATCTCCCTGAATCCCTTTAATCTCAAATTAAACCGTAAGGTGATGATTTTGAAAATTTTTTCGTTGCCATTTTTGACAACAATGACTCTATGAGAAATGAAATAGATTCAGCTATTAGGAAATTCGATTAACAATTCACTTAAATAGAAACCATTAAATTGTTCTGGTAACACAGCATATTTTCATAATTTGACTCCCAAAAATAATATAGAAACTTAATTGATTTATTTTATGAGTTTCAAAAGAAGAATTATGATTGTAAGACGAAAAAAATCTGCATCTGTTTGATTACTGATTGTTAGAATGATTATACTAAATTGCATAAACAACTGAAAAGCCTTAAACGAATTGGTAGTCTCATATAACTATCATATGTTACTATAGGTTCATTTTACCCTTAAAACTTATCGAAATGCAAAATAGAAAGATGTAGAACAGAAATCTTAAAAATAGACCTGTCATATTAAATGTGCCAAGGCAGAGGACTTTTGGATATTTTACACCCGCTCTCTGTATAGATTCTTAATTTGAAAAGAGATTCTAAGATTAGAAAAATCATCTCTTTCCTTAGGTCTGAGTTGAGGAACATTAATGGTATAAAAAGGCTAGATATATTGATTTTATTTGCAACAGATAATAATTCAAATTAAATATCTTTTATTCATAAAAAGCTAATTAATTTAATTTATATCAAATTAAACCAAAATTTTAATTAAGTTTAATAAATTCTTACCTTAATTTTTTTTGTTACTCTTATATCAACGAAATCTATTCTTATTTTTTTTTTTTTTTTTAAATCTTGATTTTGATAGATTGCATTTTAAATGTATTTATAGTATCTAAATAGTAAATAATGATATTACATATTAAATCCCTTTTTTAATTTATTAATTTCATAATTTCCTACTCCACTAAAATATATGAAGTTAATAATTATTAGATAATTTTGTCACTTTCCAAAAAAATATTGCTTTATATTCTTTTCTGTATATAACTTAACAGCAACTTTAAAATAGTGATCTTTATAATACTAATAAAAATTCTCATTTAATTCTATTCATATTCCATTTTACAATCCATTCTGATTATTATTAGTGCTTTTATTGTAATTTAAACTCTAAATAATATTTTTTTATACATAATTTTGTTTTAAAAAATTGTATCCCATCTACAAATTTTATACTTAACCTAATTCTCTCCTATTTGAGTAATTTTACATCAGCTAATAATATATAATTCATAATCATCAATAATAATTTTATATATATCAATCCATAATCCAACTTTACTACCAATTATCAAATAAGAAGTAAAGGCTCCTCTATATCTCAAAGAAATCCTAATTTTTATACTTTTAAATATTTTTTTTTTCTGATTTATGTTTAATAGTGCATTAATGAAATAAAATTAAGTTCCTATTACTATTCATTTTTTTTTTGCCATATATCTCAAATTTATTATAAGGCACTTTAAAGCCATAGTAGCATCTATTGATTCTTATCTTAAATTAAAGGTGACAAAAATGGCTATTGCTTTTGAAATAAGACTGGATTTTTGCTTAAAATTGGTCCAAGTGTGTATCGAATTGGAGGAACTCAATTTTAGATGTGATTTTAGGAAATTCAATACTATATAATTTAGAACTTTAATAAAGCTATGAATACTAGATATATCACCTGAAATTAAATATACCATTTTTCAGTTTAATCTTCAAGCAAATCACATTTACATTTTGGTATATTGAATATAATTTGTTTCGAATAAATTCAATCCAAGATTCACTAAAGAGGCAATTGATTAGTTATAGGAAAGCAGCATTCTATCTAAGGGAGAAGAGGTAACTTTGAAAGTAAATTGATATTAATATTTTTAGGGGATACAAATATCAATAAAGATTATGGGACAATTAAGTTTGCTATGCTAATGTTTCCTATTTGAGAAATAATATTTAAACTCATTATAAGAATTAGGATGTGTGAAACAGCGAGAATTAACTACAAACAAATATGTTAATCATTCAAATGTGGATGGATGATATCAAGATTAATTCAAGCCTATGCTTAATAATTTCACAATATTTAAGCTGTAATCTAAATTTAAAGACAAGCTCCCAAAGAATTTGAAAATAATTTGATTTTATTTTTTGCTTAGTTCTTTTCCAAAAAAAGAGGAAATTATTTCAATTCATACTCCAGTTTCAATCATATTTATGATATGAACTTTCAATCATATTGGCTATATAAAATTATATTTTTTCTACTATTATGTCCATTCCTTAGGAAGTTCTAAGCTGTGTTGATAATTCAATTGATTTATAAAATCATATTTTGTAAATTGAGAAATATTTTTCTATCAAAACAACACCTGATAGACCTTATACCTTCAATCATGTGATAATAATATATGTATAATAGTGAGGTAAAGATTGTATTTCATACTGCATAACATTAATCGCCGCATTAATATTTAGACCTTCTTATGTAGACCTAGGGCTAATACATAAGGGAGTTAATAATTTTTATTAGAATAACATATGAGTATCATATTCTTAGCTTTTGCAATCGATTTTTCAAAACATATCGAGTCCCAACTTAGAAAATAGATCTACCATTGTTGCTATTAATTTACCTATAATATCTAGAGATTTACAAGATATGAAAAATAAATTTAATTAATATATAATATCATAATCTATTTATAATTATAAGATTAGCGCATTATTCAAGAATAGATTTTGTATTATATTTCAATGTGACTGAAAAAAATATTTTTATTCACTTTGATTTGTAGCAAATTAGTTGTAAAATTCATTGTTTTTTTAGATTATCCACAACTTCTGACTTTTTTCTACATTTCTAGATCAATTTTAATAAAACCTCTTAGGAAATCATAATCAATTCTATAATTATACCTTGAGATAATAAGATTGCTTGAATCCATCCTAGCTTAATTTTATTATTTTAATTAAAATACTCATTAAACTCCTTGATATATAAAAATGAACTACACATTTACTTGAATCAATAATAATAATAAAATAATTAGTATTCACTGTAAAAGTAAATACTGATATTGCAACCACCATCTACACAATATAATTCTTTGAATTAAAGACACTACGATAATTATAAACTAATCTGATTTAAAATAAGCTTGTTGAGAGGAGAAGTCCCAAATAAAGTANTTTACATCAGCTAATAATATATAATGCATAATCATCAATAATAATTTTCGTATATATCAATCCATAATCCAACTTTACTACCAATTATCAAATAAGAAGTAAAGGCTCCTCTATATCTCAAAGAAATCCTAATTTGTATACTTTTAAATATTCTTTTTTCTGATTTATGTTTAATAGTGCATTAATGAAGTAAAATTAAGTTCCTATTACTATTGATTCAGTATCAACTTTTTACATCAATTATAAAAACCATTACCTTTGGCTTCTCATTCTGGTCCTTTCCTAATTATGCTATAACATAAAAATCAAATCCATGTTTTAAGAACATTCATTCCATTTCTTGGTTAACACAAAAAAAAAAATCATTATGATCAATCAAGTAAGAAAAATAACATTTGGATTTTATAAGTCATTTTTTTTTGCCATATATCTCAAATTTATTATAAGGTACTTTAAAGCCATTGTAGCATCTATTTATTCTTATCTTAAATTAAAGGTGACAAAAATGGCTATTGCTTTTGAAATAAGACTGGATTTTTGCTTAAAATTGGTCCAAGTGTGTATCGAATTGGAGGAACTCAATTTTAGATGTGATTTTAGGAAATCCAATACTATATAATTTAGAAATTTAATAAAGCTATGAATACTAGATATATCATTTGAAATTAAATATTACAACTTTACAGTTTAATCTTCAAGCAAATCACATTTACATTTTGGTATATTGAATATAATTTATTTCGAATAAATTCAATCCAAGATTCACTAAAGAGGCAACTGATTAGTTATAGGAAAACAGCATTCTATCTAAGGGAGAAGAGGTAACTTTGAAAGTAAATTGATTTTAATATTTTTAGGGGATACAAATATCAATAAAGATTATGGGACAATTAAGTTTGCTATGCTAATGTTTCCTATTTGAGAAATAATGGTTAAACTCATTATAAGAATTAGGATGTGTGAAACAGCGAGAATTAACTACAAACTAATATGTTAATCATTCAAATGTGGATGGATGATATCATGATAATTCAAGCCTATGCTATATAATTTAACAATATTAAAGCTGTAATCTAAATTTACAGACAAGATATCAAAAATTTGTAAATAATATGATTTTATTTTTTGCTTAGCTCTTTTCCAAAAATGAGGAAATTATTTCAATTCATACTCTAGTTTCATTCATAATTATGATATGAACTTTCAATCATATTGGCTATATAAAATTATATTTTTTCTACTATTATGTCCATTCCTTAGGAAGTTCTAAGCTGTGTTGATAATTCAATTGATTTATAAAATCATATTTTGTAAATTGAGAAATATTTTTCTATAAAAACAACACCTGATAGACCTTAAACCTTCTATCATGTGATAATAATATTTATATAATAGTGAGGTAAAGAATGTATTTATTACTGCATAACATTAATCGCCGCATTAATATTTAGATCTTCTTATGTATACCTAGGGCTAATACATAAGGGAGTTAATAATTTTTATTAGAATAACATATGAGTATCATATTCTTAGCTTTTGCAATCGAGTTTCAAAACATATCGAGTACCAACTTAGAAAATAGATCTATCATTGTTGCTATTAATTTACCTATAATATCTAGAGATTTACAAGATATGAAAAATAAATTTAATTAATATATAATATCATAATCTATTTATAATTATAAGATTAAGAATAGATTTTGTATTATATTTCAAAGTGACTGAAAAAAATAATTTTTATTCACTTTGATTTGTAACAAATTAGTTGTAAAATTCATAGTTTTTTTAGATTATCCACAACTTCTGACTTTTTTCTACATTTCTAGATCAATTTTAATAAAACCTCTTAGGAAATCATAATCAATTCTATAATTATACCTTGAGATAATAAGATTGCTTGAATCCACCCTAGCTTAATTTTATTATTTTAAATAAAATACTCATTAAACTCCTATATATATAAAAATGAACTACACATAAAAGTAAATACTGATATCTCAACCACCATCTACACAATATAATTCTTTGAATTAAAGACACTACGATAATTATAAACTAATCTGATTTAAAATAAGCTTGTTAAGAGGAGAAGTCCCAATTAAAGTATTTGTGAATTTTAGCTATAAATCAAGAAAAAAATAAAGAAAAATTATCTGCCAAAATTTTGAATTTAAAACTACTCATATTGGCTACCTTTTGATAGTTTTTGATTAACTTTGAAAATATTTAGTATTATGCTAAAGTACAGAATGAGAAGAATGCCTATGATAACAAGTTGTACAATATCTAAGTAATTTTTGGCTTAGATGTTTTGAGTAGACAATAGAGTTTTAAAAATCATATCCCAGCCATTGAGGAGTAAGACTTTTTATAATCCATAAAGGGACATAAATTTCTCTAATTTTAGCAAATCCTGGCAAATATTATAATAAGATTAACTAAACTTAAAAATGTATTTTGGATTAATGTATAATGACAACTTCGACATATAGTAAAAGAACCTAGAACAAAATATCCATGAGTATAAAACTCTTTTAATCCATTTCATCAATAATATAAGGAATAAAAATCCCAAGCATTAAAGTATTTGGCAAGAAAGATTTGTTAGTAAGTTTGTGCTTTATTTATACATTTTAAATTTTCCATTAGAATATTCTTAATTTGACTAAATATCAATAATCTAGAAGAATTGTGGAAATTGCATAAAATCCAAGAGAGGTTGAATAGTTATCAGATCATTAATAGAAAAATAAATCTCTAGATTTTCAGGGAATAATAAATTGAGATATCTTAAGTACTGCTAAAATTAAAGGATCGCCAAAATTTCAACAAATAAATCTCCACTTCCTAATAGAAGACTTACTGCAGTAATCCCAGATAAACTATAAATTAAATATTCATTAACACTTTTCAAACTTTAAGAATATTGCTTCTGTGTTTCATCTAGATATTTTGGGTATTCTAATTTAATGTATTTTTCAGAATCAACCAAAACAACACCCATGATATTAGCAACTGTTTGATTTACTCCAATTTTCAAGACTGGCCTAAAGTCAAGCAGTTAGTTAACTTCTATTTAAATAACGTACTCTCCAAAACTTAAATATGATTCAACATCCTATATTATAAATAAGCTGCTGTTCCAGTGCTTTTTGTCTATTTCTAATAATTCAAAATATATAGTTTCTGATAAGGGTTATGATGTATATATCTATACTTATTAATTAAATTAGAGGCTAATATATTATTTATTTTAAGTCATATTAAGATAATTTATTCCTAGGTTTGGAGCTTGAACAAAAGTGCATTAGCTAGGAGAATCTCTTGTTATTGTTATGCAAATCCAATTTTATTCAATTAAACAATCATAGCATCCATCGGCTGCTTCATAATTTCCATCATCACATTCCTCTTATTCGTAAAGCAATCCATCTCCGCATTTTAATTATAATTTGCATTCATTCGAAATTAATAACTCGTATTGATAATTGCACTCTAAACAATTACCTTTATAGCAATCAATACAATTTTCTGGACAAGAATACTTGCACTAAAAACAACCATCAAACTATATTGAATTTCCATCATCGCAATCTTCTTCTTTTGTGACCATTTGGTCACCACAAACAGAGTGACAACTATCGTTTATAAATTAATATCCTTCTGAGCACTTCAAAATGCATTATCCTCGATTACATATGTTGCAATCTTCAATACATTGGAATTTGCATTAATAGCATCCATCATAAGGTTGTAAATTTCCATCATCGCAATCCTCATATTATTCCAGAATGATTTTATCTCCGCAATTAGGATAACATACATTTTCTATCATCTAAAATCCTATATCACACTCCAAGCAAATTGAAAAGTAGTGAGTTTTACAATCAGCAATTTAAATAAATCTGCAATCCTTACAACCATCCCATACCCCATTAACTGCCAATTCACATTACTCAACTGAATATGGAGTTAAATTAACATCTCCACACACAGGATCACAAGTAAATCCAACAAGTGTAAATCCATCTATACATTGTAAACAAATTCCAAATTAACAAATTTAACAAAATTGTACACATTAATATTTACATTAAAAACATGTATGATTAGATGTTAGATTATGATCATCACATTCTTCTTGACCTTCTATAATTCCATTTCCACAAATTGGATGACAATTTTCAAAGAATTCAGCTTAAATCCAACCTTCTTGGCAAATCAGACATTTCTCATCAATTTACTCTAAACAACCTTCATTTAAAGTTGGAACCTTTATTAATGGCTCTGTATAAAATAATTCAAAATCTCTTATTTGGCCAGGATATGAACCTGGGATTTTAAAATTTAATGATAATATAGGATCTTAATGATTTCTTATCAATATTTCTATTAAATAATGATAATTAATAACTTTTTTACCATATAAGTAATTTACTATTAAAGTATTCCTATCAATTTTAAAAAACCTGATTAATACATCTTAATGAGGAGGTAATTCAGTAGAATAATTAAGCTCAAGAAATTACTAAAATTAGCATCCTCCACAACCAAACATTTAATATTAACTATTATTTGATACAAAAGTCCATCCATCTAAATTTTGGCTTAGNAAAATAAATCTCTAGATTTTCAGGGAATAATAAATTGAGATATCTTAAGTACTGCTAAAATTAAAGGATCGCCAAAATTTCAACAAATAAATCTCCACTTCCTAATAGAAGACTTACTGCAGTAATCCCAGATAAACTATAAATTAAATATTCATTAACACTTTTCAAACTTTAAGAATATTGCTTCTGTGTTTCATCTAGATATTTTGGGTATTCTAATTTAATGTATTTTTCAGAATCAACCAAAACAACACCCATGATATTAGCAACTGTTTGATTTACTCCAATTTTCAAGACTGGCCTAAAGTCAAGCAGTTAGTTAACTTCTATTTAAATAACGTACTCTCCAAAACTTAAATATGATTCAACATCCTATATTATAAATAAGCTGCTGTTCCAGTGCTTTTTGTCTATTTCTAATAATTCAAAATATATAGTTTCTGATAAGGGTTATGATGTATATATCTATACTTATTAATTAAATTAGAGGCTAATATATTATTTATTTTAAGTCATATTAAGATAATTTATTCCTAGGTTTGGAGCTTGAACAAAAGTGCATTAGCTAGGAGAATCTCTTGTTATTGTTATGCAAATCCAATTTTATTCAATTAAACAATCATAGCATCCATCGGCTGCTTCATAATTTCCATCATCACATTCCTCTTATTCGTAAAGCAATCCATCTCCGCATTTTAATTATAATTTGCATTCATTCGAAATTAATAACTCGTATTGATAATTGCACTCTAAACAATTACCTTTATAGCAATCAATACAATTTTCTGGACCAGAATACTTGCACTAAAAACAACCATCAAACTATATTGATTTTCCATCATCGCAATCTTCTTCTTTTGTGACCATTTGGTCACCAGTGACAACTATCGTTAATAAATTAATATCCTTCTGAGCACTTCAAAATGCATTATCCTCGATTACATATGTTGCAATCTTCAATACATTGGAATTTACATTAATAGCATCCAGCATAAAATTGTAAATTTCCATCATCGCAATCCTCATATTATTCCAGAATGATTTTATCTCCGCAATTAGGATGACATACATTTTCTATCATCTAAAATCCTATATCACACTCCAAGCAATTGAAAAGTAGTGAGTTTTACAATCAGCGATTTAAATAAATCTGCAATCCTTACAACCATCCCATACCCCATTAACTGCCAATTCACATTACTCAACTGAATATGGAGTTAAATTACCATCTCCACACACAAGATCACAAGTAAAACCAACAAGTGTAAATCCATCTATACATTGTAAACAAATTCCAAATTAACAAATTTAACAAAATTGTACACATTAATATTTACATTAAAAACATGTATGATTAGATGTTAGATTATGATCATCACATTCTTCTTGACCTTCTATAATTCCATTTCCACAAATTGGATGAAAATTTTCAAAGAATTCAGCTTAAATCCAACCTTCTTGGCAATTCAGACATTTCTCATCAATTTACTCTAAACAACCTTCATTTAAAGTTGGAACCTTTATTAATGGCTCTGTATAAAATAATTCAAAATCTCTTATTCGGCCATGATGTGAACCTGATTGGATTTTAAAATTTAATGATAATATAGGATCTTAATGATTTCTTATCAATATTTCTATTAAATATTCATAACTAATAACTTTTTTACCATATAAGTAATTTACTATTAAAATATTCCAATCAATTTAAAAAAACCTGATTAATACATCTTAATGAGGAGGTAATTCAGTAGAATAATTAAGCTCAAGAAATTACTAAAATTAGCACCCTCCACAATCAAACATTTAATATTAACTATTATTTGATACAAAAGTCCATCCATCTAAATTTTGGCTTAGTTTATCATTTAATGAGTATTAATGTAGCTTCCATTTTAATATGTTGCATGATAATTCTCGATGCATCCAGCACATTCATATTAACATTTAATAATACTTAATTTTTAGTGAAATTAATCCTCCATCAAATAAATAAAATTTCATCCAAACAGTTCTTCTTTTGTGCTGAAGAGTTGTAGAAATATTATAAAAATATATTAATGTTTAACCGTAGTATTTCTAACTGTAAGAGAACTAATAATCTTGATATGATTAATCTATCAAAAAATGAGGCATATAATAGTAATCATCGCTTTGTAATTAAGAAAATAATTACCTTAGAATATATGCATCAACTATACAATGAGAATGAGATTCTAGATTTAAAAATATCCTGCTAATGATAGGCCCAAAATATTCAACATCTCCACAAATTCTAAAATATCCACCTACCCATTCTATTATGTAAGTAATGATACATTACCATCACTGAAATTTGAACTTACATTAAACTAATAGATCTCAATCTAAGTTTGACGAGTTATATATATTAAAAAGATGAATATTATCATTATTAGAAATATTTGAATTTTGTCTATAAATAAAACTTATTTATTGCACAAAATTTAGGTCTACCATTATTTTAATAACACAAACATATAAATTCATTTTGGCATTAATTTTTATCTTCTATACCTATAAGCTCCTTAAAATTCAATCATTTTTTCAACTTATAAAGATAAATGTTTTTCCATCAATGAATAATTAATAATTAGTTAATCGATACATATATGAATATTTCAATAATTAATAATTTTAACATATAAAATGCCTTTTATAAAGTGATCCGTCTATTTATCTTTCAATCATTTATTCAGTCTAAGCATAAATAAATTATGAATTTTTGTTATTTAAATTCATATGCAATATATTACTATTATTATTAGCCATTCTTTTTAATTAATTCCAAACTTATTGTATTGGATTTAATACAGGGCAATATTCAGGTAAAAATATGTAAGTAACTCTATTTAAAAATTCTTTGATCAATTTGCTAATGTATTGGACTATTATCTAACACTACTGCAAATTCTTATTCTTTATAAAATTATAGCTTATTTTGTTATTTATTATTGATGAAACAAATAAAATGAGAATTCAAAATTCATAATTATTTGTTAGTAGGCTACGAATCCTTAATTCCCAATTCCTCGAAATACGAATGACCAAAGGTAGTTTCATCAAGAAATATAAATTATTATTCAAGAGAGCTTAAACTTAAGCAGCTAAGAGAGAATTAATATTAATTTTAGATAGAAATTAATCTTATAATTTTCTATTTCTTGTTTTTGTTTGTCGATATGATGCTTTGCATTATTTCTTCATAATAATAGTTACGAAATATTTTCAAAATTCAGAATTAGTAATAACTAGAAGATTTCAATTTAATTAAAACATAAATTTAATCGAAGAGTAATTTATATTTGCTTTTTCTAATCAGTATAAATCTATAATTAACAGCTGTCTAACACTACAATTTTTATTCTTATTCTTAGTTTCGCAATATAATTAAAAGCTAATTTTTTCATAATACATATGGGTTAAATAATTGAACAAAGTATAGTTTCTAAGTTACTAATTCAATTTAATTAAGGTAAAATTTTAAAGTTATTAAACCAATAAGTGATAAATAAATTATAATTCTTTTTATATGTAACAATTATCAAAGGGAAATTGCTAAACTAGATTCTTTAATTGATTGCCGGTGTTGTTTTTTGCTAATCGAAATGGTTCAGCATTTAATTATTATGCATTATTTTTCAGAATAATATTTGATAGTTTAAGAAAAATTTTATAATTGTATAAAGAGATAAGGGCTGAAAAAAAATTAAAAGAAATCTTAATAAAAAGAGATCAAGAACAATATCCAAAGATATTTAAAAAAAGAAAGAAGGTTTCTAAATTATATTTAATTTAGGAATATTATTTAATGTTAAAATGCAAAATTGAAGAACATTAATTTTAAAATTATAGGGATAGGACGAAGAATTAATCATGATGCTGAATTGAAATTTCACTTAAAAGTTTGAGAGATATGGATGAGACTGTAGAGTATAGGTCCAGTGAAATATTCATATCTCTAGTAAGTTATGAATGAGATTTGGGCTTATAATATGTGGTTAATAAATGTTACAATAATAGAGTAATTAGGGAGTTTACTGACTAAAGATATTAATGGCAAATCAATAACAATGCTATGAAGTATTGATTTGCTTGACATAAAATAGCCGGAGCATCTTAAAAGTGTCCTAATTAAATCATTCGCATTATTTAATATTATACAACTTAGAGTAAAATCAATTTAGTTAAGCTATTTGATATAAAAGTAATTTGTCTAGAATTCTATTAAAATCCCTGATGGTTATATAATATATCATTTTAAGAATTGATTAATTAAGATTATTGAAATGAAAAAGCTATTTTCAAATTTCAAGGGATAATTTAGTTTTGAGAAAAGGAGGACTCCTTTTGAGGGCAAAATAATTCAGCATCGCTTCATAAAGAGACTTAAGAAGTGTTCTCAATTATTTAATATCTCATTTAGAAGTTCAGGGAGATTTGGTAAATGATTAACCTTGTTTAAAAATATTATTCATAAGAAGTTCTTAACCTAGAATAGGAAAATCAACAGAAAAATATTATAGAAGGATTTTGCTGTCATTTACTTGAAAAAAACCTCGAATCATTAATCAACAGATTCAATTAGGAATTAAAATATATAACTGCCTTATTAATCTTCTATATATATTAATACTCCTTTTATAAGTCAAAACATAAATTACTACTAGAATGATTCCAGATTTAAGACTTTTTATTTTATTGCAACCATGAGTGAAAGTTTATAAAAAATTTCATTCCAAACAAAATGTATTGTTGACCAAGAGGTACAATGGATCTTGTGGAGCAAATAAAATAAGTCATATAAATTTGTAACGTATAGCAGTAATCATATCCAAATCTGACTCTTGAAAAGCAATCATATAATTCAGAATAAACTGTAACCGAGAAGTAGAGCTAGATTATTAAACAAGGTTAGAACTGGAGTCTTTAAATATAAAATGATATGATATGATTCAAACTTTAGGGATTTTTGATCAAGAATTCTTAGAGTTTATCAATGTATTTATGAAATTATTATGGAACTATTGAAAAATATTTGATAGAAGAATACGATAATAAAGAGAGGAGATCTGGGAGAAAATTAAAATAAATGAGAAGAGAAGGAAAATTTATGTATAAAAGAATGAAATAATTTAACAACAATGAATGAAGAATCTCAAGTAATTAATTACAGTGTAGTGAAGGAATTGGGTAAAAAGAAGGACCGGTCTATTTAAAGGTTTCATAATGGCTTATAATTTAAAGATGAAGGTTTCCTAAATTTTGTAAAAATATACTATCGTCAATAATTGATTAACCAATTAACATTAAAAAAAGAGAGAAATNATTTGGGCTTATAATATGTGGTTAATAAATGTTACAATAATAGAGTAATTAGGGAGTTTACTGACTAAAGATATTAATGGCAAATCAATAACAATGCTATGAAGTATTGATTTGCTTGACATAAAATAGCCGGAGCATCTTAAAAGTGTCCTAATTAAATCATTCGCATTATTTAATATTATACAACTTAGAGTAAAATCAATTTAGTTAAGCTATTTGATATAAAAGTAATTTGTCTAGAATTCTATTAAAATCCCTGATGGTTATATAATATATCATTTTAAGAATTGATTAATTAAGATTATTGAAATGAAAAAGCTATTTTCAAATTTCAAGGGATAATTTAGTTTTGAGAAAAGGAGGACTCCTTTTGAGGGCAAAATAATTCAGCATCGCTTCATAAAGAGACTTAAGAAGTGTTCTCAATTATTTAATATCTCATTTAGAAGTTCAGGGAGATTTGGTAAATGATTAACCTTGTTTAAAAATATTATTCATAAGAAGTTCTTAACCTAGAATAGGAAAATCAACAGAAAAATATTATATAGAAGGATTTTGTTGTCATTTATTTGAAAAAAACCTCTAATCATTAATCAACAGGTTCAATTAGGAATTAAAATATATAACTGCCTTATTAATCTTCTATATATATTAATACTCCTTTTATAAGTCAAAACATAAATTACGACTAGAATGATTCCAGATTTAAGACTTTTTATTTTATTGCAACCATGAGTGAAAGTTTGTAAAAAAATTTCATTCCAAACAAAAAGTATTGTTGACCAAGAGGTACAATGGATCTTGTGGAGCAAATCAAATAAGTCATATAAATTTGTAACATATAGCAGTAATCATATCCAAATCTGACTCTTGAAAAGCAATCATATAATTCAGAATAAACTGTAACCGAGAAGTAGAGCTAGATTATTAAACAAGGTTAGAACTGGAGTCTTTAAATATAAAATGATATGATATGATTCAAACTTTAGGGATTTTTGATCAAGAATTTTCAGAGTTTATCAATGTATTTATGAAATTATTATGGAACTATTGAAAAATATTTGATAGAAGAATACGATAATAAAGAGAGGAGATCTGGGAGAAAATTAAAATAAATGAGAAGAGAAGGAAAATTTATGTATAAAAGAATGAAATAATTTAACAACAATGTATGAAGAATCTCAAGTAATTAATTACAGTGTAGTGAAGGAATTGGGTAAAAGGAAGGACCGGTCTATTTAAAGATTTCATAATGGCTTATAATTTAAAGATGAAGGTTTCCTAAATTTTGTAAAAATATACTATCGTCAATAATAGATTAACCAATTAACATTAAAAAAAGAGAGAAATCATAAAGGCAGAAATGGATAAAATAAAACTAGAACTAAAATTAACATTAAAATAGACAAAGAGTTAGGTTCTTCTATGTATGTAATTATTTATCAAATCTTGGATACCATTCAGTTTACATATTTCTTCCTTTTTTATTACATTAATTTATACATTTCCATATAGTAGATTTTATCTTAATTATATTACAATAATTTCTTCTAATAAATTCCCTTAATTTATTCGAATTAATTCTCTGTATATATTTTAAATGCTAGAATTTTAATAGAATAAAAAGGTGCAATTACATGATATTTCATGTTTTGCGCTAATCCCTTTTTACAACAAAAATGTTATTACACTAACAATAGAGGCATACCAACGTAATCATATTTTATAATCAAGCTCCTTTATAAAAATTTATCCTATTAGCTGAATAAGCTTTAAATATTTGAATCAAGTAAAAATCAGTAGTTTAAAAAATTTATTTTCATATTATTGAATAAGGATCAATTTAAAAAATTGCCTAAATAATAACTATCAAAGCTATGAAGCATTATCGATATAGATAGAGTATCAAGTATTTATCTTCATAAGTTTAGAGATATTTTTCTGATCTTTTGCCTATTTTTACTCTTAATTTATAATTTATGAATATTGCTCTAATCTATTATCACAATATCACATTAGAGTTCAAAGAGCGTTATAAAAATAAGTTAATGATCTGTATTATTTATATTTTTTCTTTCTATATTGAAAATTTTTGTATAAGTCACATAATGTACAGTTAGATATGAATATGACGAAGTTGCGAAATTCATTTCTTTTTTCCTTATTTTTTTTATTAATAGACATATGCTGCTTTTTATTTTCCTCTCAAGAATTAGACAAATAAACCACACCCAATAACCATATATCATTGATTATCAGTTTCCAATTAAAAATTGCGTTAAAATTAAATATGGTCATTTTGTTATTGACATATTCCTGTAATATCACCATAGCTTAAGAAAATAATAGTTTTGCGATTAAGTAATGTAAAAAATTATTAAGCTTTATAATAAGTGCTCTTAGAATATAGAAGTTAATCTAACAATTAGAATTAATCAAGTAGTTCATATTTAAAAAAAGAAAGAAGGTTTCTAAATTATATTTAATTTAGGAATATTATTTAATGTTAAAATGCAAAATTGAAGAACATTAATTTTAAAATTATAGGGATAGGACGAAGAATTAATCATGATGCTGAATTGAAATTTCACTTAAAAGTTTGAGAGATATGGATGAGACTGTAGAGTATAAGTCCGGTGAATATTCATATCTCTTGTAAGCTATGAAAGAGAATTGGGCTTGTAATAGGTGGTTTAAAAATGTTACAATAATAGAGTATTTAGGGAGTTTACTGACTAAAGATATTTATGGCAAATCAATAACAATGCTATGAAGTATTGATTTGCTTGACATAAAATAGCCGGAGCATCTTAAAAGTGTCCTAATTAAATCATTCGCATTATTTAATATTATACAACTTAGAGTAAAATCAATTTAGTTAAGCTATTTGATATAAAAGTAATTTGTCTAGAATTCTATTAAAATCCTTGATGGTTATATAATATATCATTTTAAGAATTGATTAATTAAGATTATTGAAATGAAAAAGCTATTTTCAAATTTCAAGGGATAATTTAGTTTTGAGAAAAGGAGGACCCCTTTTGAGGGCAAAATAATTAAGCATCGCCTCATAAAGAGACTTAAGAAGTGTTCTCAATTATTTAATATCTCATTTAGAAGTTTAGGGAGATTTGGTAAATGATTAACCTTGTTTAAAAATATTATTCATAAGAAGTTCTTAACCTAGAATAGGAAAATCAACAGAAAAATATTATATAGAAGGATTTTGTTGTCATTTAT
>CAJJDP010000266.1:0-12288 GCA_905182995.1 Paramecium octaurelia | reverse complement strand
CTCTCCTGATGGTACTACATTAGCATCTGGTAGTTATGATCATTCTATCCGATTATGGGATGTTAAGACAGGATAATAAATAGCTAGATTAGATGGTCATTCCCATTATGTTATGTCAGTCAATTTCTCTTCTGATGGTACTACATTAGCATCTGGTAGTTATGATAACTCTATCCGTTTATGGGATGTTCAGACAGGATAATAAAAAGCTAGATTGGATGGTCATTCCCATTATGTTATGTCAGTCAATTTCTCTTCTGATGGTACTACATTAGCATCTGGTAGTGAAGATATGTCCATCCGTTTATGGGATGTTAAGACAGTATAATAAAAAACCAAATTAGATGGTCATTAAGATTTAGTTAGATCAATTAATTTCTCTCCTGATGGTACTACATTAGCATCAGGTAGTTCAGATTACTCCATCCGTTTATGGGATGTTAAGACAGGATAATAAAAAGCCAAATTAGATGGTCATTCTGGAACAGTTTATTCAATTTGTTACTCTCCTGATGGTACTACATTAGCATCTGGTAGTTCAGATTACTCTATCCGTTTATGGGATATTAAGAGAGGATAATAAAAAGCCAAATTTGATTGCCATTTTGGAACTGTTTTTTCGTTTAATTACTCTCTTGATGGTACTACAATTAGCATCTG
The DNA here is from genome assembly GCA_905182995.1 of Paramecium octaurelia. Classification (NCBI taxonomy): domain Eukaryota; phylum Ciliophora; class Oligohymenophorea; order Peniculida; family Parameciidae; genus Paramecium; species Paramecium octaurelia. Next base: position 11,628 of record CAJJDP010000266.1, on the reverse strand, counting down.
GCAGTAGCGATAACTCTATCCGTTTGTGGGATGTTAAAACAGCACAAGAGATTTTACCTTAAGATAATTGTTACAAAGATCTTCTTTCTTAGTTCAAATTGCCACTTTAAAATCACTCAATTTTAAAAAATAGTATTTATTAATAGTATACTTTAGCTAAAATTGATCGTACAATATTAAGAATATGTTAAAATCCCACTTTGGAAGCCTCAGAAGCCTTAATTTTAAAAGGAGTATTTGAAAATTATTAAGGTTAGAATTTAACACCCTTATTCAAATCTAAAGGAGGTTTGATTTTAGAAAACTTTAAAGAATTGCAATTAGATTGATTATTATTAAAACAATATCATTCATATTTTAAAAGAATCTTTGAATAAATTTAATCGGTTTCTTTGGGAAAAGTTATTACTACAGTTCCATCTGATCTGTGACTATCAATAATCTGAAGCAATGTGAAATTTATATACTAAACAGTTATAACTAATTTATATTATTGAACAAGAAAGATTTATGATACACTTATACACCTGGATTTAAAATAAAAGCAAACAGAAATAAATATACTTTTAGGTAAGATACTTATGAAAATGTTCATCATTTTTAACAAGTGTAATTTTATATTCTTAAACCATTTCACATAAACGAATGAATCTTTAAATTTTCATACTTCATTTCATTTGTTTTTCCAAAGATTATTATTAGTATAAAGTAATCGAAGCCAGTTTACATTCAATTTATTTCAATTTAGAATGATTCAATCTATAAGTTATCATAATTTATATACTTTTCATTATAGCATGGTTAATTAATTCAATCTTGAAATATTTTTCCATATTTCTTGGTTTTGTATAATTAAAAAAAAAAGGTATTAGGAATACAATTACTTGTTAGAAACACCTAAAAATGTAATTTCTTAAGTTAAGACAAAACTAAAGGCCAAGGAAAACAGCTTAATTTTAAAGGTTAATTTTTCAGATAGTTGTTCATTTTTCCTTATAATAAATGAAAATTTAACATTTTCCCTTATATTTTGGAATTTAAAAATTCACAAATCCAGGGGTGGTATCTAGATAGTTTTTGACTCAAAATCCTGGGGTGGTACCTACTTACCCGAATATAGTAGGGTTTTCCCAAGCCCCTACGCCGGAATTGGAATCTCTGTCCGTTTATGGGATGTTAAGACAGGAAAATAAAAAGCCAAATTAAATGATCATTCACATTATGTTTATTCAGTCAATTTTCTCTCCTAACGGTAATACTTTAGCATCTGGTAGTAATGATAACTTCATATTTTTATGGGATAATAAGTAAGCAAAAGAGATTATACCTCAAGATAATTGTTAAAAAGACCTTCTTTCTTAGTTTAAATTCCCACTTTCAAATAAATCCATTTTATTGAATGGTTCTTTTGCTAATTTTGATAGTACAATTCTAAGAATATGTCAAAATCAAGATTTGTTGGCTTCAGAGGCTTTAATTTTCAAAGGAGTATTTGCAAATTGTTAAGGTCTAGATCTAAAATTATTAGTCAATTCAAAAGGAAGTTGGATTTTTGAAATCAGAATTGGATTACATCAACAATAAAANAGCACAAGAGATTTTACCTTAAGATAATTGTTACAAAGATCTTCTTTCTTAGTTCAAATTGCCACTTTAAAATCACTCAATTTTAAAAAATAGTATTTATTAATAGTATACTTTAGCTAAAATTGATCGTACAATATTAAGAATATGTTAAAATCCCACTTTGGAAGCCTCAGAAGCCTTAATTTTAAAAGGAGTATTTGAAAATTATTAAGGTTAGAATTTAACACCCTTATTCAAATCTAAAGGAGGTTTGATTTTAGAAAACTTTAAAGAATTGCAATTAGATTGATTATTATTAAAACAATATCATTCATATTTTAAAAGAATCTTTGAATAAATTTAATCGGTTTCTTTGGGAAAAGTTATTACTACAGTTCCATCTGATCTGTGACTATCAATAATCTGAAGCAATGTGAAATTTATATACTAAACAGTTATAACTAATTTATATTATTGAACAAGAAAGATTTATGATACACTTATACACCTGGATTTAAAATAAAAGCAAACAGAAATAAATATACTTTTAGGTAAGATACTTATGAAAATGTTCATCATTTTTAACAAGTGTAATTTTATATTCTTAAACCATTTCACATAAACGAATGAATCTTTAAATTTTCATACTTCATTTCATTTGTTTTTCCAAAGATTATTATTAGTATAAAGTAATCGAAGCCAGTTTACATTCAATTTATTTCAATTTAGAATGATTCAATCTATAAGTTATCATAATTTATATACTTTTCATTATAGCATGGTTAATTAATTCAATCTTGAAATATTTTTCCATATTTCTTGGTTTTGTACAATTACTTGTTAGAAACACCTAAAAATGTAATTTCTTAAGTTAAGACAAAACTAAAGGCCAAGGAAAACAGCTTAATTTTAAAGGTTAATTTTTCAGATAGTTGTTCATTTTTCCTTATAATAAATGAAAATTTAACATTTTCCCTTATATTTTGGAATTTAAAAATTCACAAATCCAGGGGTGGTATCTAGATAGTTTTTGACTCAAAATCCTGGGGTGGTACCTACTTACCCGAATATAGTAGGGTTTTCCCAAGCCCCTACGCCGGAATTGGAATCTCTGTCCGTTTATGGGATGTTAAGACAGGAAAATAAAAAGCCAAATTAAATGATCATTCACATTATGTTTATTCAGTCAATTTTCTCTCCTAACGGTAATACTTTAGCATCTGGTAGTAATGATAACTTCATATTTTTATGGGATAATAAGTAAGCAAAAGAGATTATACCTCAAGATAATTGTTAAAAAGACCTTCTTTCTTAGTTTAAATTCCCACTTTCAAATAAATCCATTTTATTGAATGGTTCTTTTGCTAATTTTGATAGTACAATTCTAAGAATATGTCAAAATCAAGATTTGTTGGCTTCAGAGGCTTTAATTTTCAAAGGAGTATTTGCAAATTGTTAAGGTCTAGATCTAAAATTATTAGTCAATTCAAAAGGAAGTTGGATTTTTGAAATCAGAATTGGATTACATCAACAATAAAATTGATTATTGTAACTATTTTACAAATTACAATTTACCAATTACATATATTATTTAGAGTTTTTTTTGTCATAGATTACTAAGCTATCATCCATTAATCCTCTTGTTTCTCACTCTTTTTAAGTATAGAGGCTCCTAATCTCTTTCTTCTTTCCCCTCCTGAAAAATAATACCACAAAAAAATGATAAAATAAACACTTACCGATATTGATTTAAAGGAAGTCTAGCTGCATTTGGAATTTGGTTTTTAACTTGAAAATTGGAGTTTGGGTAGTAAAAGAAGAAAAAAAATTTAGCTTTTCTTTATTACTAGGAGGAAATGTAGGTACGAGTAGTTCTTATCGAAGACTTGCTTTATTTGTAACTAACACAAATTATCAAATAATAGCTTCATGAGCAATTAGAACTAAGCCTTTTTAGGTAAACCTAAAATTGGAAGGCATTAATGAAGTAAATGAGATTCAGCATCAGAAATGTAACAAGTAAAAGAGAAAGAACAATAAATCGTGCAAACTTCTGTTAAAAGATGATTTTTTGAGGTATTGACTTAGATTAACAATATTCCAGATTAATAATAATTTCTTAATGAGATATTGGAAACGCTCAGGTGAGTCAAAATAACTGATGGCTTTTAATAACAATTGAATGTATGTTTTCACTCCAACAGCTCTCCGATCTTAATGAATGTATGTGAGATATGGATTCCTTTGTCTAATATTGGAGACTGAAGTATATTAAGTTGCAACAACTGATGAACATGTTGTAGCCAATATAAATCGCCAAATAGCACTTGTATGATTCATCTTGGACCAGATGCAGTAGATGTTGAACGTATGATTGCCTGCCGCTTAAATATTTTTGTAGTACAAAATATTCAAAATGCAATGCTTATACTACAAAATTATTTTTTTGCAAATTTGATACTCAGGAATTTTATTTAATAATGAATGCTCTAATTATTCGCACACTGTTTAGATTATTGTGTAACTTTTGGTTAAACACCCAGGTGCTAACATATTGAACATGTTAACAATTTCTAATTGGATATTTACAAAATTATTCAAAATTCATGTTAATTGGGTCATCATTTGTAATATCATAGATGTGCAATATATTTAGAGTCCAAAATAAGCCATTACTATAATTAATCATCAATTGAAAGAGTATCAAACATTGTACGATAGCTAGAGGTCTGAAATTTAGTGTAATTAGTAATTTAATTAGAGTCTTACAATGAGATAGGCATTTATAATAAATATTACAAGCCGAAGGCTAACATCTATCAACCAAGAAGAACAGAGGTTGAAAATTCACCTTTGCAACCTCTATAATACAGATTAGCACTGCTTTGTTAGAGAAAGATTTTACAACTACTTAATTGAATCTTAAGTATGTAATATATTTCACTTGGTATATAATGTTTTAAATTCTTTATAAGATCTATCTAGAAAATATATGCAGAATTGAAAGTTTAAAGCAAACTAGCAAAAGTTGCTACAAAATTTTGATATTTATCCGGAATACATGTGTTGATTATTAACGAACCCCTTAACAAATAATTTGCAGTATGACTGTTCGTTGGATGCAAGCCCTATTAAGAAAAGTAGAAATGGTAGAAGTATAATTATCAGAAGCGCCTCAAATTAAAATTAAATCAGATCTACATTCTATATAAGTGATGCCTTTAATTTAAATATCAGTTAGTGAAAGGTCTAATGTACTATGGAGATAAGGTTAACCTTACAACTCAAGTCCTTATAAGAAACTAATACCACTAGTTGTTGAAGGTGCTAAACATTTGATGCTGATTTTTCAGAATGTTTGCAGTTTTTGTGGCAATTGTAAGGGTAATATTCATACTTGAGTGCTGGGGTATCAAGGTATGCAATCTCTTTATGACCAGCCATATTATATGGATGCATACAAATTTACTAGTAATTGTTTGCGCATTACAAAAATCTAAATTTAAACCAATTCAGAAAAACTTTACCAGATTGAGAACTCCTTTAGACAACCTTTAATTTTGCATGATTGTGATTATAAGATGAAAGAGGGAACCCATAAGTATATATAAATTAAATGTTGACTCATATGTCACAATTAAACTGACACATTAATAGCCAAGTCCAGTGAGTTTATAATATCCAATTGCACAACCATAATAGAATAGTATTATTATTCAATCTTGTGGTCTTACCAATAGTACATTGTTGATGGAGTTATTTAATGACAATCACAACAACATAGATTTATTATAGTTGCAATTATTAGTAGATGATTATTTTAGTTTTATTTCATATTTTCCATTAATATACATTTTAAATATACCTGCAATCGAAAATAAAAGTGAGTTCTTATCCATGTTATTTTCTTTATAAAAAATTGATTCTTATATTTTACATTTATTGATGTAACATTTTGTGGCTAAATAGCCTTATTACAATAAAGGGTTATATTTTTCAATATGATCAAAAGTCCGTTACACACCACATCAAATAAAGTGTTCAGCTATGTTTATATTTCTTCAGGTAAAATTCACTCCTGACTTTGAGTTAATGCTCAAACTAATAATTTATATCCTTTCTACTTCTTTAAAAGCTGCTCTTTAAATGCATTCACTTGTACGCGTGCATTTATGGCTGTTTGAGACATTTTTTTCAATAGTATATGATTCAGCTTGAGATAAATATACTACTAATCTTCAAAGATATGTTTATTTTATTTTTTGATGTTATTTAGCAACATTTTTGATTGCCTCTAATTCAACGATTAATTTAACCATTGCACTTTTCATATGTGCTTAATTTACTGCTGCATCTATAAGATTAAGGCTGATTAGACTAAATCGATTTCATATCTTATACGGTAAGCTCTTTTCGTCTACATTACCTAAAAGTACTCAGTGAGTGCTCAATATAATCAGTTGTTATTCTCACCCTTTGTATTAATTGAACAGTCTCAAAATTTTGTACTAAGAGTGCTTGTCATCGTTATGTATTAGTGTAGCAGTTGATGTAAGCTACTCATGCATATTGTGAGTCCCCCTATATTCTACATGAAAATCAACACTAAATAAATCATCTTTTTATATTAGTGCCAATTGAACACCTTCTGGACATGATTATTACTCTATTTGTGGCCATGAATTCGACATAAGTTGGAGTACATGTAATAGATGTATACTTCCATTTTAACTTACGAGTAAATTATTGTGTCATATGCGTTGACACTTGATACTATGCTACAATAGTTAAAGAGTTTTGAGTAAATTTGAATAATCAATATCTATCCATCTGATTACCAACAGTTTTCTATAAAGTGGCTTCTTAGAAGCTAAACATTTTGTAACAGTTAACCGATTGGAACTACTGCAACAGTCTGTCAAAATATCCTTTACTTATTCAAATAAAGTAATTATATTGTAAATTCTGTTCTTGGTTTGAATGCTCCAAAAGTCACAACTAATATAATGACCATTTGTAAGTATTATTAATTAATTTAAGCAATTTAAATTGCTTTTTCTACCAAGTTCTACTGGGGATAGATTTGAGAATTTTTGAAATTAATTTACCTCCAAAGTCTTGATTTTAGGTGTCAATTACATTGAGCCACCTACAAATCAGTTATGTATCTTATACTTGTTAATGAGGATATTGATTCCTTCCACTTTGTTTAATAATTGTCAACCATCTTGGCTTTATGTACCAACAAGAATTATTGCACCTTAATGTATTATAGTGAACTAAATATTTTTAAAAGTAATGCAGTAAATGACGGCATCTATAAAAAAATAAGCCTAAATTCTTGTTTGCATAATTCAAATACATCTCGAAATTGTTTCTTTCTTTAATTGTAGTACTCTTGTGCTATTGATACAAGATATTTCTTTAGTATAATTCTTATGATGAATATATAATTCTTGCAGTGTTTTACTATGACCTCTAATTGATAGAGCATTGTAGAGCACTTACTATAGAACTATGTAATTAAGATCGATTGCTCTTGTTCTATATCAAGGCAAACAAATACTTACTGTTTAAGAACTTTGATACACCTTTTAACATTCCAAATGACTAGCTTAAAGATTTTTTTGATGGGTTCTATAGTCATCCAAACATTATATATATACCCTTGTCTCTAGCATTTTTAATATTTTTTAATATAATCAGACTATTTTTAAGAGCAAGCCAAATGTAGGTTGGTATTTAAATGTCCTAAAATTTGAAATCAATGGCATCAATATAAATTATTATCTTTACAATAGACAGTGATAGCTTTGCATAAATAAAATTTCGATTATCATTAAAGTTATTGGATTGCACATAAAGAATGTAGGATTAATTCTGCAAAACCCAGCAAATTTATGTTTATTTTATAGTTGAATTATAACTGGATGATAATGATCTATTTACAATGTGCCTACTGAGTGGACCTATTCAGTGCAAAATTAGAGCAAATCTGCTCTCCATCTAATTTCATATATTAATAACACATACTTTTTATATTACAGTTGAGTATATGCTATCGACTCTATGTTGAAAATTCATGAAGTTTGAATTATGGATAATATGATGAAAACTAGGGATCTACAGAATTAATTTAATAATGTTAAAATATAAAAAATATCAATAATTTTTATGATAAGAAAAATTTTCTCTCATGCTATTGAGATGGTGACACTTTTCGATATATAGACTATGTTGGATATTCTAGATATGCGCTTAGCACAATTAGTAAAAATTAATCCTAAGCTTCCTATCCATTTTGCTTAATAGCATTTGTGTGCAAATGTATTACTTAATACACTCGTTCAGTACATGCATTTTTAGTCTTGTTCGACTGAAAACATCCTTATAACCTAAATTGATAACTTAATTATCCACTCCCTACCATTATCAATATCTCTTTGGTTACTATCATGCTATTATGTTAACTTGATAATACTCCTATGCCATAACTATTTGTGAGCATTGTGGCGTTGGTAAATCTTCAGCTGAGTTTTCTGATATTATTACATCCTTGAATATAGGGTGGTACTTGATTGTTGTAGACACCAAAAAAATATTGCCTATTGTTGTTAAGTTGTAGAAGCTCTACAACCGGAGTAATAGTTTGCACAACCTGTATTGATATTTGTTTTAATAGTCCCAATTAAGGTTGTAGTAGTAATTCACCTCCAAAACCAAACTACATAAGCAAGTCTAATGTATCAACTTGTTTCCGTTCCGTTATAATTTGTTGGAGATACCTTTTAATTACAACTTAATGCACATCATGCATTGGCCATTTTTGTTTCTTAATATGAGCTATTATAAAACTAGATAAGAAAATGACTCTTTATACATCATCACAATTATGTCTAATGAGTGCTTCCTGAATTATTTTATGTAAGTTTCAAGCAAGGTAAAACAAAATGTATCACACTTTACACTCCTTTGATTATATGTAGTACTGATGGCAATTTGATGTCATCCATTTATCAATTATATACAACTAGAGTGTTATCTATATTGTGCTCAATTCCCAACTCCATTACTTGAGAAGATTTGTTTATTTACGTGGATAAGGATATGGATTTTCTTAACCGAAAATCTGAACAATGTCAACATGATGTATGGTAGAAATTCTATTTAGAGGTTGCTTCTAACTATGGTGCCAATACTTATCCATTCTATTCTTAGACAAGTTTAACTAGAAATCCTAAGGGAGGTCTCTTAAAGAAAATTTCTTAAGGTTTGCTTACATCAACAGGGTGTAGTTTATATAAAAAAATCACCATCGAAACTAAGAAAGATTTGAGTAGAATCTTGGAAAAAAATAGGATTTAGACACAAAACTTTAGCTGAATGGTCACCTTCAGAGATCAATTGCTTAAATGAGACTCAAAATAAAAAAAATACTGGGGGATGAAATCTTAATAGTTGATCTTGCGGATATGCAATTAGGATTAGAAAAAAGGATTATAGAAAATAATTTTCTAAAGAAGAGTTTAGATCAACTTTATAGGAAGATAAATATAAGAAACCCAATAACTTTATAGAAATTGTATGGAATAACAATCAAATCAAATTGAAGGATAAGATACCTCTATTGTTGGAAAGAATTATGGATGGAACCTAAGTGTTGAAGTTTAAGCTGTATCTTTTGGATCCTTGAGGATCACAGAAGAGAACTCGAAGTTCATTTTTATCGAAGAGAATGCTTCCTTCCGAGAAGATATAAACATATTGTTTTTCGGATCCTCTTAACTAAAACAGATTATTGAAAAACTCTGCATATTGGACTTTGTGAGAAATGGATTCATTCTAAGATTTTTTATATAATGGTTGTTAACAAAAGGGTTTTGCTTATATGGCTCCATTTTCAAGTATTAGCTTTAAGATCAATGAGGACTTTGAATTCCATTAATTTACAACTTCAATGTTGGAAACTAAGCAGCCATAAAATAGAAAGAAGATCTCTCTGGACAGACATACTTTTTTTTGGCTGTGTATATCTAAATTTGCTCTTATTCTATAAATAGAGTTAAAAAGCGAGTATAGGCATGCAAAGAAGTTTATTAAAATTCGATAATTTTATAATCTATATTAGATATTTTAAACATAAATTGCATTATTTGCTTTGCTATATTTTATGGAAATCAACTTTGTCACACAAGGAATTCAATATTGGCCGCTGATAATTACAGCCTTTACATCAAGCTACCAGTTCAATGCTCAACCAGACTAAAGCAAGATATCCTTTCTCTTCTAAATTTCCTATTTCTTTTTTTTGCAAAAAAAAATAAATTCTCCTCTCTCTATCGACAATCAAATTTTTATTCGAAAAAATTACTACAATATCATTATCATTCTGATATCGATGTTGAGAGCTGATGCAAGCTAAATTGCAATAATCCCCTTTTTCGCCCCTTATAAAATTAAAAATATTCACTCAAACTGGAATTACTTGTGCTTCGAATAAATCCAAATTGTAAAAAGTAAAATATGATATTACAAATTTTTATTAAGTTTTTAAAGAATCTGTACATTTAATGACAGGTTAAGCCAATGAAATGATAAACAACTTTTTAGCCATAAACGAATTTAATTTTGAATACCAAGTGCTTATTAACCCAATAATTAATTTCGCTGAGCAATCATAAATATTAAATTTTTAAATATAAACATATTCCCTCATCATTAAAATGAGATGCAAGGCAAAAAACAGGTGAGATACTTGTACCATTAAATCTAAAACTAATGAATATGTCAAATAACTAAGAACTAAGGTGTAGAATGTATATAGGGCATTTTTTCTATTAATTACTTTTGACTTAAATAACTGAAGTTTGGTTTGTTATTTGTAAATATTATGAAAGAATAGAGAAATAATTAACACCCCAAAAATAGACAGGGTATTTATTCACTAAAATGCGAATAAAAAGTTATCATAAAAGTATTTAAATGTTCATTACTACATTGTCATTTAAAAAAATTTATTTTTCTGATTGTTAGCATAATACACCATTTAAAATAGCGAAAAAATATTCAACCATAGTCTGTTATTAGTGAGAGCATGGTTGCAAATTGCTAACAAAATTTTCACAACAAGCAATTATATGATCATTTTTCATAAATCAGGGCTAAGCGTTTCAAGCAGTTCAACACATGCATTATCCAAGATAGAAGAAGAAATTGACAGAGGATAGTTTAATCACGAAAGCTAATGATTGCTTTGATGAATTAGAAACGATGATCTTGACTCAATTTGATCATCCAACCTTATTATAATCTTAGTTTAGCAAGTTGTGATTTCAAATCTACTAAAAATACAAGAAATATTATTCTGCAAAACATATTGTTTAATTAGATATTTACATTTTAATTAGAATTTAGTTAAGTTTGATAGTAGTTATCATATTAGGACATATTAGCAAATACAACTTATTTCTTCAGACTTTAATATAACGCATGCTGTACAGCAACAATATGCATCAGATAGTATTAATAGCATTAAATGGGGCGTAAATTGGTTATGGAAGAATTTAAACCTTCATCAATTAAAAAAATAAGTACAATAATGACAAGATCAATCTTCAAAGTCAATCATTTGCAGGGGCTACTGATGAGCATCCCTAATTCTGACTGTCTAAGCTTAAGGCAATCGCCACAATAGATGGCGACAAAGGATATTATATAATTATCAATAACTATTAGTATTTGAACATCTATTGAAACTCTATGGCAGTAATAAAGGAATAATTAATGGCTTAATATTTATCTCAAATAGACACATTTATTTATTGAGGCATGGATGGGAGTTAGAAAGTGATGAAGTTCTAAGAAAGCGTGGTCCAACATTAGAATATACGAAAGCATATTCTTCAATATAAATTCTATACAATTTCAAATACAAGTAGGGACAATTTGGTTCACAACCTTGTGCAATTCATCCAAATGACTTACTATTAATCTAATTGTTAAAAAACAAAAATAAATAACCCATGATTAATGAGGATTAGTCTGTCATAGCCAATATATATT
>CAJJDP010000260.1:0-11211 GCA_905182995.1 Paramecium octaurelia | reverse complement strand
GAGGGGCTGAGAGTGACCTAGAATGGACACGATGGCATCGAGAGAATTGGTGAATTCAGGAAGAGAGTGAGATTTCGAATGGAAGCTCCTAACAATCCGGTCGAGCCCAGTTGCTCGGAGGAGGATGTTGAATTGTAAGATTGTAATAAGAGAGTTAAGATCATAAGTGTTTATTCAATAAATTATTAACCTCATTACTCTGATTTCTTAAGTACCTGCAAACAACCTGTCTTTTATATTATGACTGCCTTTTTGATAAATTGTGGCCATAATTAAATACTTTTTTGAAAAATAAAATAATTCATTTTATTACTTATTATGAAAAGTGCTCCTAATATCACCATATTTTATTGTCAGTGGACTTCGTTACTAATTTTTCCAGAAAACATAAGATATATTTGTTCGTTCCATAAGCTCTTTGCTCCTTATCTATCCAACATTCTAAAAGTCTATTGACATTCTTTCTTAAACCTTTTAAAAAGGAGTCACCCATTTCCTCTTTCCAGTAATATCCTCAGCATTATTACTGAGGCAAAAACTCTCTAAAAGTTGAGTTTTAAAAACCTGATTGTAGGCCCTGCTAATGTTACTTGAGCAACTTTAGAAACATTTGAAAAGAAATCATTAGACAATTTGACTTTAAAATAGTTCAATATTTTTAGAAAAATTGCACTACGTAAAGGGATGATAAATAAAAATAAAACAAAAGTCTATTAAGCTGCATAATTAAGAAATCTAAGACAATTTTATAAAATGCTTAGAATTGTTAAATAATAATTCAATTATTGTTTAGAACCACAGAATTGTATAATATTTTTTAATATTCTACAAAATAATAACACAGAATTAATTTGGGGAAAAGTTTTTTAAATCCATTTCTCTATCAAAAATTAAATATTTACAATTTTCTTTGGCATATATAATAATCATTAGATTCACTGAAAAATCAATAGATTATTTTTGTAACTTGTTAAGTCAAAAAAATCGTTGTTCAAGGAAATCGCTGTATTTTTAACCAAAATTTTGAATTCTAATTAATTTTTGTAATTTAATACTTTTGATTATCATTGTCAGAGATGGCACCATCAATATCTACTTATTCTAAGCATAAAATGATGAGTTAAACATTTATTGTTGCAAAGTTTTGATGAATTCGAAACAATACATTTAATTATTGCAATCTAATTCAAAACTCTGATATGATGAGATTAGCCATTTTAATAATTATCTTCTTAGAGTTGCAATCCATTATAAAGGTAAAATAAAAAAATAACAGAATTAATAGAAATTGGTCCTTATTGACTGTAAGAATAAAAAAAGAGAATTAGATCACTCAGAAAAACAGTATTTCCTGTGCTCTTTTCTATTATTTTGAAGCAAGGTATTTCTTACACTTCATTATTATTGCTCTTTTGACCTTTTCTATAATAATGTAAACATATTTAATTAATGGCGATAGTAATCCAAAACTTAATGTCATTAGCTGAGCAAACCCTATCAGGATTTATTAATTATTTGTAAGATGTTTATCAAAGACAAGATGAAAAGAGACTCTTGATAATGTATAAATAATAATTGGCACTTCAAACCAGAATATTACAATTTTATCAATATTATCTTTGAACAGTTTGGCCATAATAATTTGTCCTAGATACATTAAACAATTGAGTTATCTTATGCTTTAATTAAAGTAAAGAGGAATAAAATCTATTTTATAACAATCAAACCATGATGTCGATATATTTTCAAATCCCTTGGTTTTTTATTATTTGTCGTGTTAATCGTATAAGATATAGCGATTGCAAAAAGAGTTAACATAATCCCTATACATAGATAGAGAGTTAAGTCCTTAAGGACTTTTATGGTTTAGAAGAGAGATACAGGATAACTTTGAAAAGGATGTCCCAACTATTTGCTAAAATCCATTATTTTTAATCACTCAATGAAGAATTTGCCTAAAATAGGATAAATTTATGAATTTAATAAAGTATCATCACAATATGACTTATGAACTTAGAATGTTCCCTTCTAAGATCAATTATTTACTTTGGTGTAATACAACTCTAATAAATTATTTTTACATACCCATAAGAAAAAAATAGTTAAAAGCGTCAAAAGTGCAACCTAACAAAATTGACTCTAAAAATTAATCAGCAAAACTTGCATTAANATTTTTAGAAAAATTGCACTACGTAAAGGGATGATAAATAAAAATAAAACAAAAGTCTATTAAGCTGCATAATTAAGAAATCTAAGACAATTTTATAAAATGCTTAGAATTGTTAAATAATAATTCAATTATTGTTTAGAACCACAGAATTGTATAATATTTTTTAATATTCTACAAAATAATAACACAGAATTAATTTGGGGAAAAGTTTTTTAAATCCATTTCTCTATCAAAAATTAAATATTTACAATTTTCTTTGGCATATATAATAATCATTAGATTCACTGAAAAATCAATAGATTATTTTTGTAACTTGTTAAGTCAAAAAAATCGTTGTTCAAGGAAATCGCTGTATTTTTAACCAAAATTTTGAATTCTAATTAATTTTTGTAATTTAATACTTTTGATTATCATTGTCAGAGATGGCACCATCAATATCTACTTATTCTAAGCATAAAATGATGAGTTAAACATTTATTGTTGCAAAGTTTTGATGAATTCGAAACAATACATTTAATTATTGCAATCTAATTCAAAACTCTGATATGATGAGATTAGCCATTTTAATAATTATCTTCTTAGAGTTGCAATCCATTATAAAGGTAAAATAAAAAAATAACAGAATTAATAGAAATTGGTCCTTATTGACTGTAAGAATAAAAAAAGAGAATTAGATCACTCAGAAAAACAGTATTTCCTGTGCTCTTTTCTATTATTTTGAAGCAAGGTATTTCTTACACTTCATTATTATTGCTCTTTTGACCTTTTCTATAATAATGTAAACATATTTAATTAATGGCGATAGTAATCCAAAACTTAATGTCATTAGCTGAGCAAACCCTATCAGGATTTATTAATTATTTGTAAGATGTTTATCAAAGACAAGATGAAAAGAGACTCTTGATAATGTATAAATAATAATTGGCACTTCAAACCAGAATATTACAATTTTATCAATATTATCTTTGAACAGTTTGGCCATAATAATTTGTCCTAGATATAGAGTATTTATTAATGACATTGCGATACATTAAACAATTGAGTTATCTTATGCTTTAATTAAAGTAAAGAGGAATAAAATCTATTTTATAACAATCAAACCATGATGTCGATATATTTTCAAATCCCTTGGTTTTTTATTATTTGTCGTGTTAATCGTATAAGATATAGCGATTGCAAAAAGAGTTAACATAATCCCTATACATAGATAGAGAGTTAAGTCCTTAAGGACTTTTATGGTTTAGAAGAGAGATACAGGATAACTTTGAAAAGGATGTCCCAACTATTTGCTAAAATCCATTATTTTTAATCACTCAATGAAGAATTTGCCTAAAATAGGATAAATTTATGAATTTAATAAAGTATCATCACAATATGACTTATGAACTTAGAATGTTCCCTTCTAAGATCAATTATTTACTTTGGTGTAATACAACTCTAATAAATTATTTTTACATACCCATAAGAAAAAAATAGTTAAAAGCGTCAAAAGTGCAACCTAACAAAATTGACTCTAAAAATTAATCAGCAAAACTTGCATTAATTGAGTAAAAATAGAACTTTCCAAATGACTCTAATATATTAAATGTTATTAAAAAAGGTTGAATTGAAAGTAGTTCAGAGGATTCAAAATAAATAGAAATATTTTCTGGGAAAGAGACTTTTTTATATCTGAGATACGATTAATATTACAAAGTATCTAAAACTTCAAAACAATCCGAAGGATTATTTGACAATAATATTATAAAGCTTGATATGCCAAAAATAATAAATATCATTAAGTTGAATTTACTTGCTTTTAAAGAAACTTATTTCTATTATTCATTTAAGACAATAGGATTTTGTAATTTTAACTTAAGTTTCTTTGTTTATAATTTCGAAATCATAACTATTCACTAAAGAAATGTTGAAGGAAACCTCAAAAACTAGATCAACTTCCAGTTAATTAAGCAGTTCAATAGTAAACAAATATTAGATGTTTTTTAATTCTTCAAAAATTGGTTCAACTTAACTTTCAAAAGTTATTATGTAATCTAGACTATTAACATTTACAATTTAGATTTATAGATTTGATGTCAAATTAGCGTTACTATCGCTTAATTTAATAATTTGAGAAGTCGCCATTAAAATAAATTACTTAGTGAAGGTCATATTTATATATTGTAATTAAAGAGTTGGATTGTCAAATTGGAAGCACAAACTCCTTTCTTAATCTTATGCGCTACATATCCATAAATCTTCAATTTAACATTTTTCTGAACATCCATCCAAAGAAAATATATGCCATCATCACACTCTTCATTAATCAACTTAATCCCATCTCCACATAATTCATAACATCTATTATTCTATAATTAATATCTAACATCACAAGCTAAACACTACCCTTCATAACAATTCTAACAATAAAGTGATCATGAGTATAAGCATTAAAATCAACCATCAAAAGGTTCGTTATTATCATCATCGCATTTTTCATCAGATGCAACAATTTAATCTCCACAATTAGATTTCCAATTTTGATCAATCAAACGAAATCCAAACTCACACTCTAATATTATTGGCTCTTTCAATTTTGATAATTTTAAACATACTCCTTCTACAAATTCAATGCAATTGTATTCACATTAGTATTAACATTCATAACACCCATCAAATAGAATTGTATTTCCATCATCACATTCTTCTAAATCTTCTCCTCTACCGTCTCCATAAATTGCTTCATGAAAGTAACAATCATCAGCATCAGCATCATCACATTAAACACGTTCAAAATTAAACAAATTCCACTCTGTCATACATTTTATGCAATGTGTGTTCTCACATTCTATACATTCCAGCAAACAATAAAGTTGTATGGGTAAATGATCAATTAGTTATTATTTTTTTTCATAATTTAATAAATAAGGGATGCAATTATTATTTACTAAGTAAAATAAAGAATTGCAATTTAAGCAGATACCAAATTAACAATATATGCAATTTAGAGGACAGGAGAATTATCACAAATGACAACCATCATAAGGTATTGAATTTGAATCATCACACTCTTCAAACCCAACAATTATACCATCACCACAAAAAGGAATACAATCCTCACCATAAAGATCGTGCTAACAATTAGAGTGACATTCCAAAAAATTACTTTGTATACAATAACTAAATCCATCAAATTAATAATTAAAACAACCATCAAAAGGATTTATGTTATGATCATTACATAATTCTGTTATTTTTTTTCCATCTGTCAATATCTCAAAATCTCTGATTCCAAAATAGGCACCCCAATCTATCAGATCAGGTATAGATATTTCAATTAATAAATCGGGGCATTATGTTAATATTGAGCTGAGATACCTACTATTACTTGAGATTAACCACAAATAAACATCTTGTTAATAAATTAAGGAGCAAAATGATAATTATCATTTTGCTACTGATTGTTAACCAATATTTCCAAAGGGTGCCTCCTTTGAAGTTAAAGAATTATTAGTTTAAATCTAATCATAACTTATGAATGATCTTATAAAATGATTGAATTAAATTTAACCACATCAAATTCATAAAAAGGCCCATAAAATTAAAATCTAATTAATTGAAATTAAAATTTGCTTCCACATTTATGGATTCCTCGAAAGGGTTGATTGCTTTTCTACCATCCTTCAATTTATGATATATCTTCCAAAAAATAAATACTCAATAAGGTCAGATTTAAACAAGTAATACTATTAGTGCAGACTTCAAATTATGGGGGACATTGATAAACACTTAGGGAAGCATCTGTAATCCCTCAGAAAATGCTATTGGCTAAAGGAAGTGGATATTCAAAAAGAAAAACTTAAGCTTAATATATTGAACTCTGATGTCTGATAAAATAATCATAAATTCGATCGCATGAGAACAAATTTATATCGCATGGCTCTTGGTAGGCACATATTACATTGGTCTTAAAATAATCATCATCTAAAAATTGTCGACATCTGAATATCAATTTGATTTGAAAAGAACATTCGAAATTTTAGACGCAATTTATAATGAGGAGGAAGATAAAATGTTTTCAATAACCCCATTTATTGGTTTCCCCCAAAAAATTTATAATCAAAATGGCATTCAACAACTTCTGAATCATCCGAGTATGCATGGTCCTTAAATAGCTTCCAATCTAAAATATTTATTATTTCTACCTCCCTCAGATGTGCGTTAAGTAATAAATTAAGGTTGAAACATTCACTTGTTCTACAGAATTAAAACCAAATAAAGCTCCCAATACTGATATATGCAATTATGAAAAATAGTTGAAATGCAATTGCTGCCATTATCTGCAATGAAATCCAAATATTATTACAAGAATATCTAAATAGATTTTAATACTTCAAAATAATATGAAAAATCTACACCTTTTTGTATATCGAATATGTATTTTAAACTCAAAATTATTATTTTTTAATGGAAAACTAAGTCTCCTAAATGAAATCTAAGAAACCTTGTATTAAGGGTCGCCTTGATTTGTAATTTCTTTCTTTGGTTGTTAGTTGTTTTTATTCCTTTCTAACGATCAGATGTTTTCTCTTAGGGTTTTCAAATAGTGATTACAATAAATGAATATATAAAATTGAAAATGCTTAACTATTTCAAATAAAATATTTAGAGATGTGTTGTGTGCTTTATTTTCAATATACCTATTCTAAGATTTAACCTGGGATTTATCAATAAATTTAAATTTTAATTAATTTCTTAATTTTATACTAATATTAAGATCATCGAAAGTTTTAAGCAGATTAACTGCGAAGTTTTTAAGTCTTTCTTCTTCTTTAATTCTTTATGTGGAATAAGGTTTACATTGAAAAAAATAATCTTAACGAATATAAATATCATTAAATTGGATCCCCCCCCTAAATTAATCAATATTTTTAATAACGTAAATAATAGAGAATTACTTTAATTTTGTTAATCAGTTTTCAGATTAGAATAATGAATAATTATATCATCGATCATAAAATTGAATGCTCCTGGAGAAGATGATAAAAACGAAATACAAAATTTAAATAATTCTTCTTATTACTAGATTATTGATTATCAAAATAATTGATTTGATACTTCTGGTATAGGTATAATCAAAAGATGATTTTCAGAATGTATTATTAAGATTGGTTTCATAAGATAGCATTAGAGTTTCTTAATTCAGTATAGTATATAATTATCTTATATAACAAATTATCTAATTTTGGAAATCAAACTATTGGTTATAATATTATTTGAAATTACGAAAATGTTTCTGTTGTACTAGTTTGTTGATCTATAAATAAGGTTTAATTGATTTAAGTTAATAGAAATATATTGATATATTGTAGAAAAAAAAATTCAGTAAATTGCATTTTATATAGATTTACTTAGAGATAACTTAGAATAATTGAAGAAGGTCCAAATGCAAAATTGAATTGAATACTAAATTTAGAAAATTTTATCTATTACTGTAGCAAAAAATAAATAGCCAAAATGCCATCTTTCTACAACATAAATCATCCTCTTTTTCTAACTAAAGGAGATATCATACTGATTGTTAGGTGATTATTTAGTAAAACTGAATCCAAATTCTATAATCAAATTTATAAATTAAGATTGAATTTTGTAAATTACAAGAAATTTATCCTTCAATTAATTAATAATTTAAATATAAGAATAATGGATGTTTTAATTTTTTTTATAATCAATTGTCTAAACATATTCTCTTCAATTTGTTAAAATAGCACTTCATTATATAATTAAATTCTTTTTCCCTTAATTTTTTATTTTTTGCAAAGTTTACTTTCAATTGGAATGATGATATGGAAATATTATTTTGATGAATATTGTAAAGAATTTTCTATTGCTTTATGGAAATAAAAATGACAAAATTGATTTCAATAGAAAACTCTTTTCTTTTTTTTGAAGTGAACTGCTATTTAGAAAATATTGTCAATTAAGAATGAAGCATCAACTATAGTGAAGTAATGGTGTGGCTGATTTTGCAAAGAATAATAAACTTATTATTCTCTGGATTCAAATTTTAAATCAGTTCTAATTATCGTCGTTTAATAAATTTTACTCTTCATTCTGAATGATATTCTTGAATACATGTAATTTATTAAAAATTAATCATATTTATATATAATTTAGTTATATAGTTTGGAAAAAGAGATAGCTAGAACTAATGATAAAATTCACAACACATTTGGATTGATTTAAAAATATAGAAAAATAATTCTATTACAATAATGGAATCATATATTCTCAAAGATTTAAAATTAAAATGAGATTATTTGAGATAAAATGTAAAGCAATTTAATCATTATATTTCAGGATTCTAGTTTCAATTCTTAAAGGTAAGGATTTGTGAATTTCACTTATAGTTTGTCTAATCATAAGAGGTAAATTGATTCTCCACATTTATGATTTATATTAGGCAAAGTTACCTTATGAACTTTAGAATGGATTTTAGCAATTATAAATTAGTAATAATCTACCTTTTTGTGTTAAAAAGAAAGGAATTCAATCATAATAATAGGTTCCTAAATATATATATTCTAATTGTATAATTACAAAAAAAGCCTAGAAAAAAAATTAAACATAATATTAAATTCCCTCATAATAATGGATAAGATTTTTTATCAATAAAATATAACTATAAAAAGGTTTCCTCAAACAGAATCATAAGTAGAAGCCACAATACTACCTTTGATTAACTAGTCAACAAACTTTAGGTGATAATGGTGTTCAATCTAAGAAATAAATGTTATAGACTAATTGACTGGGGTTGAAGCCCTAACACAAGTTCTTCTGGACACATCAAAATTATATCACAATGAACTAGCGTGAACATACTTTCTAGGATATAATAGGAATATACACCAGAAAAATACCTAGTTCTTTAGAAACTTCTATTATTATTATAACTTAAGGGTCACAACGTTCTCCCTCAACTCATCAATATGCAATGACTATTCCCTCTATATATAGAAACGCAAAACTCTTTACTTGAGTCTAACATATGTAAGCTGCTTTCTCCTGATTCAAAAGAATTTTATAACATTCTCAACCACTCTAGAAATTTGAAACCATTCAAAAAGGGAGCTGATGAATCTAAGGTTAGATCTAGTAACCCACTAAACCGGCTCTGGAAGTTATTATCTTAAAATATAGTTAAGAATTTCTTATAAAATGAAACACGAAGTAGTTTCCTTCGACTTAACCGATATTGAATATGCTTAAAACTTTCTGATCATAACGCTATAATTCAACATCTAAAATTGTTCTCAATGAGTCTTGCTCCTTTGGAAAATATGCATCCTTAACTACCATCATAATAAT
Source organism: Paramecium octaurelia (assembly GCA_905182995.1). Classification (NCBI taxonomy): domain Eukaryota; phylum Ciliophora; class Oligohymenophorea; order Peniculida; family Parameciidae; genus Paramecium; species Paramecium octaurelia. Next base: position 1,694 of record CAJJDP010000260.1, on the reverse strand, counting down.
AATAATAGTTTCTGTCACCTCAGAAAAGGTAAAAGTTACAAGAATCTTTTTACAAGCAATCACTTTGGGTCTCTCTAAAGGTTTATGAACAAAGATATTTTAACAATGGTATAAAGTATACATTATAGATGGTTTACATCAAGGCATTTTTTAGCTTCTTCTCTGTTTTATATTTTATTTTAATATCTTATTGGTGTAAATTTATGCTTAGATTATGCTCTTGATGATTGGTAGATAGGTTAGAAGAGGCAATGGAGTCAGTATAAACTTGCCAACTTAATCATTGGACTAAGATCCTTGCTTACGGAGATTTTGAGGTAATTTCCTTTTTTGGGAATGTAACTTAAAAGATTATAAAGATTTTAGATAAACGCAGTCAAGTCTTTACTGTCAAGTAACTATCGAAAAAATCTAGGTTAATGAGGGTAAATTTTGAAAAATAAGGATTTGTTAAGAATTTAAATCCTTTTGGATTATTGTTAAATTTAAACAAATGAGGAGAATAGTGTAACACATCTGAGGATAGATTTTACTCTTGATTAGATTCCCCCATTTGAGACATAAGACACATTTCCGGAACTCATTATTAAACCACGTTGCATCTGCGTATCTCATTTAATGAACTACCTTAATATCAATCGAATTTAAATTGGAGAAAGTTGGAAGCACCGATATCTCCCACATCAGAATATTTAATAGATAAAATATGGAATTATCTTGAATTTAATGCTAGACTGGTGAGACAACAATTATTATGGCAGAATGATATTATGCTTGAGAGCTCTTTAAAAAAGGATTAAATAATATCTTTATTGACTCTCCAAATATTCCCATACATTCTTCATAATTTTTTAAGTTCCAGAAAGCATGAATTTTAAAAAATATTCTCTGTTTTTTTTATTCCTATTTCTCATCAATATTAAATCAATAATTTTCTACCCAATTATTTTATGAAATTTTATCTTTGGACAATTTGTTTAACATCAACTCCATGTTCAAGAAGGTATTCAACACAAAATTTTATTTTGCATTTACTTGGTGCTATGCATATCTATGTGATAGAATTATTATGTGATATGTGCAATTCATAATCTTACTTTAAAACAATATTGTGTTTCTATTACTTATTTCAAATTAAATAATGTGTCAGAAAATATCGTATCAACTTTTGTAAAATAGAATTCAGCATCACATTATATTTTGAAGAATTTAATTTATGATTTTGATATTTTCAATATTAATATAGAGATTATGATATTTAAATTACTTTTAAGTACATCAATTTTATCTACGAGCTAAGGAATGCTAAAGTTTAATGGAGGAATTATCAGATTTCGATTTTCCTATTAACCAAAATTAATGAAACATTTTCTTTCGAAAAGAGCCTTATAGATAATTTAAATGGTGTATATATTATAACTGGTAAATTTGTAAATCTAACAATTTGGCATTGTTGTCTTGATTTGGTTTTTATCATTGATTTAACTTTTTTAATAAAGAATGTGATTTACTTAATAATTGAATAGAAATCTTATATAGCTAAGTGTTATGATAATGCAACAAATATTGAAATTATGAATAACGTCTCCAAAAATATTTAAAATTTCATCATACTCTGAATCCGATTATAAAGAAAGCTTGAAAGTTTGAGATTTTGTAAAGTATATTAAAATGAAATTAATCAATATTAATAT
>CAJJDP010000256.1:0-14276 GCA_905182995.1 Paramecium octaurelia | reverse complement strand
TTTATCAATTAATAATTAATAATAAACAAACCAATAGATTTTTCTTTAGCCAAGTCAGTAAGAAAATGAGAAAATTATTAAAAATTTTTAATTGTTAGATAATTAACATCTTATACAAAAACTCACTTATGTAAGAGAATTCCAAATAAATTTAAAAAAATCATAAATATTTATGAATAAGAGAATTATAAAATGATATAAAACTGGTTTTAAGAAGATCAATCAAGTAAATTGTATTATTTCTACAAAGTTTCTAAGGGTTATTTAATAGTTCTAAGTCACAATTACAATTTCTGATAAATATCAGTTTGAGTTGAATGAAATGTTGCGTTTTGTTAACTCAAGAGTAGGATAATAAGATTACAACATCCATAAGCTTCAATCACAATTCATTATTTTTATTAAAAATAGCAAGAGGTGGTTAGAGGCTTCAAAGAGGGTGATCTAAAGGATCATTTTAATGATCGCTACAATGCCGTCCCTTCATAGATCTTGTGAGGATAAATCTACTACTTTAATTACTCAAGCATGATTTCAAATTTCAATTGTTATTTGACTGATGAAAAGAAAGATAAATTCAAAATTATACAGCACATATTCCTCGAATATTAACCTAAACATTTTCATCATCAATTGACTCCTACTTCTTGGCTATATTCTCCATCCAATACTCGCTCTATTAATCTAAAATTTTTAGGATCTACCCAAACAAATTGCATTTAATCAGGCATTGACTCTGATTCAGGCATCTTCTCAAAGCTATTCATCCATCTGTTTCAACTTACTTAAAATATTTCTTTATCCATTCCTTAGCTTAATCAAATAATTTATGCCTGTCAAATATATAAGAGATGGAATTAATGTAATATTATAATGAGATAAATATTATAGACACTCTATGGCATCTTCCTTTATTCAAGGGTGTCTCGAGCGCATTTTTGAGGTTCAGGAATCTAATATGGAGATTCAGATAGGTTAATAAATCTAAAAAGTTGAATTAGTAATCATTCACCTGAAAAGAATTACTATTTATGTAGATATTATGAGACCAATGATTAATAAATAATAAACTAATGAATAATAAGACAATATTAATGAATTCAAAGGCGGGGCTACATTAAACTTTAAAATATTGTTTTCCTCATTTTTTGTTTAGAATACAATAAGTAAATCTTATAACCAAATCGAAAACTTTAATTTTAGTTTAGCTTCAGAAAACCTTTTGTGTATTAAGAAAAGCAGACCATAATAATTTTTATATTTGGTACCGATGACTCTTCCAAAACATTAATTAACATCTCTCAGAGTGATATTATCATAACATTAATTCCAATTTTATTAATTTATTCTTTCAGTTCAAAACTATCAAGATTTTGGTAAGGAAACATCAATATAATTACTGCTCTAGCTAATTGTATATTATGAAGGTTACAAATCCTGATATTTTTTTCTTCAAATCATTGAGATTAAACCTAATACTAAATTAAATCTTATCTCCATCTTTTATGCAGATAAGATTTAATTTAGTATTAGGTTTAAATTTAAGGTTTAGGTAGAGAACATGCCTTTTCATATTTTATTTAAATTATTTGAATGATATTACTATTTAGTTTGATAAGACGATTCAAATTTCAACTTCAGTTTATGAATTTTGAATTAATTATTTTAATTTATCATTATTAAGTAGTTTTATTTCAAATAGCATAACTAATTCATATTAAAAGACAAAAATACTTGAAATCAACCCTAAATTAATAATCGTTATAAAATGGAGTTGTATTTTTTTTAATTTTGTTTTTTGTTAATAAATTTAAATTTAGGCGTGCACCAACCAAATTTGGATGAATATCTTAGGCTTGGGAGTCAAGATAATTCAATTATAATAATAAGCTTAAAAGCTTTTCCTAAATGTATATTCTATTATTTTTCATTTAAATAATCAATAGAGAAAATTTGAATCCAGCGTTCTATTAGAGGAATTTCAATCTTTATAAGCAGTTTTCGCTTAACTGAAAGATTTAGAAGCAGGAATGAAAATTTAGCAGCAGGAGATAATCATTGATAAAATGCTATAGGAAAAATCATTGGCAAATAAATATGGAACTAAAAATTACAGATAATGTAATTCCACTCACAGCATCTAAAAAGTACAGATTAATTATGGGAATAGTGATAGCATAAATGAATTGATCATAAATATAGACTCCGAAATTCCACATAAAATTTTAATACTATATTTCAAATTATTATTCTGTAGGTAAATTAAATATTTGAGCTGTTGTGATACCAAACGATTTAAAGATTCGACATAAGGAATTTCTTTACTTCTCATATTAATTTTAGGTTAATAATAGATAATTTCTATATAAAGAAACTATTGCTGGAAACTAACTTTTTTATATAGTTTGCTATATTCGGTAGTTATTAAGAAATGGCTTAATCCTGTGATTTTTGATTGGAGGATTCGGTATTTTAAACTTTATGCATTTTACTTCTTATCCAATTTATTTAAAATGCTTTTCATAGTAATAATTGTAATTTACTTATTTCAGTTAAAGTAAAACGAATTTTAATTATAATTAAAATTATTTAAGTCTACGAAAAAGATTGCAGCAAATTTTAATACTTATTCGTTTGGATTGTAACTAAAATTTCATCCAAATTATAAACATCATAAAATTATACAATTTTATAAATAATTCAAGAGAATATGTTTAAAATTATCACAATAATAAGATTAAAGTAAAAAATGCTCTATTCCCCTTATGAATATACTATTCATTTATATCGGATTAACATTATATTATTTTCAGTTAATTAGCTAAATGTTCCAATACTACCTGATTTAATGATTATCCAATACGTTAAAATTTCAAATTTTAGGGTTAAATTTTTAAGATATAGAACCATTCTTATTAAAATGGTTTAATAATATTGAATTTAATATAATTTCAAAAATTCTTTGTTCTTCTCTAATGCAAAGATACATTAACTCTTTGTCCTTTTTGTAAAATGTACCAGATAATATACAAAGATTTGGAAAATTGCTGTAAGATTTGGATATTTCAAGACCAAAATCAGAAAATTGAAATTTATTATGGCTATTTCTCCATAAATTATTATAAAAGAAGAAAATTCTGTAATTTAGCAAAATACCAAAATGAATTAATTTATATAGTTTGATAATAATGCTAAAATAATATTATGAAATAAACAGTATTATCAATTCAAGTAATCAAGAACTATTTCAATTAAGCTTATTACTCAATTTTTTATAAGGATTCAGCATATGAGAAAATTAAGCAAGCATTAACTCTTTAATAGCGTTACCGTTTCTCTTTATAGATTACTTCATTATTCTATAAATTGTAGATAAATGGCTAAATTAGGATGTACTCATATTTTGATATATTTCTTCTCATAGTCATTTTGTATTTCTTCTACAGAGTCTACAGATTTTGGCATAAAACAGCCCTTATCATAATGCAAATTGGACCATTGCCATTGAGCATCAAAACAAAACTTCCTATCTCTCAAATTTACTAGATTATTTAAATATAATAGAAAATTATAAAAATCACTCTAATACATTATAAGGAGAACTAAATCAATATTTCAATATTCCTTTAAATAATTCTTTGCAACAGCCAGCTTAGATTATGATAATATTTAGTTGGAAGGAAAGAAAATAATCATCCCAAGGTATCATCTCCTTTCTTAAAGAAATATTATTGAAAATTTCATCCAATTTTAATACAAAAATATTTTTCCCTATAAAAAGTTTATTGAAGTTTTTTCATTTTAATAAATTCTTTGAAATTTAAAAGTAGTCCCTGCTGATATTCTTAAAATTTTATTACAATATCATTGCCTTACACAACCATCGAATCTGTACTAACAATGATTCCTAAGATTATTTCCTCAAAATTGTATATCTGAAGGTGATATACAAAATTGTAACTAGAAAACCTTATTGCAGAATTTTCAATCAATTAAACCCAAGGGGCATATATTAATAAAAAACTTGATATAATTGTTGAATAGCTAGATTAATAATAAACGAGGAGGAAAGTATTATGTATAAATATAATAATAGTAGAACTAATATTTCTTGGGTAGATTCTTTTTTACATGAAAAAGGAAAAATATCTCCTTGTTGAAAGTATTGAACATCAAAGAATAGGGTGCCACCTAGCGAAAGAAAAAATAGATGTTATCATAAGATTCTATTTAGCTTAACTAAAACTCTCTAATTGTTAAAATTTTTATTAATTATTAACTTCATAGTGTGCTATTTTTTGTACATACTTGAGAATAGGTTGATAGAAATAGAATCTAATTTAATTTGCAATCATAAAAAATTAAATAACTTTAATTATTCAGACACTAGATACACATATTTAAATAAGTCAAATAATGTGACTTATCATTAGTGTGTTTGATAACTCAGGATTATCAATCTAATATTTTATTTAAATTCAAGATGAATGTCTTCTGTGACTATCTTTAAAATAGAGCTTCCTATTGCCATCATTTAGCTACAATTCTAAAAATTTACTAAATTACTTTGTATAGACTAATTTATAGAATTTTCCAAAATTTAGGTTGCAAACTTATATTCTAACGCTTCTCTACTACCTAGACATTTCACTTTACTAAAGTAATCGATATCATGCAGATAATATCTGAAAAATAAATTAAAATAGATATCAAATAAGTTAAGACTAAAAGAAGTATCTGAATACACTTAATAATAAATTAAACTTTCTTTTCATTCACAGGATCATAAATGTAGATAAAACTAAAATTAAATCTCCAAAAACTAACATTCTTGAATATTTGAGACCCTTCCTTTTTCTGTTCCTTTAGAAATTAACAACATAATTTATGATAGGCCTTCAAGTTATTTTTATTTTTAAAAATAACTAATTAAATAAACGCCCAAATACAAACATTGTATTACATCAACTATTTTATCTTACTTATGAGAGTATCAAAAATTAACAAAAGGAAACAATCGCAGGTAAACTTTTATTATAAATATACTTACCCACTTAAAATACGGCCTACAATTACTGTATAATCTTAGAGAATATCCTTAATGGTTCTGGCAGCTTTCCATAAATCATCCTCCACACAGAAAGTTAATTAGGTATGAAGAAATTCTAACCATCCTTTTCTGTTTATTTATTTATTGCGCTCAATAAAATAGACAGCTTGTACATAAAAGCAATATACTAAGCCGATTTCCAGTGCTAAATAAAAGCAAAGATTTACTAATTGTTTCATCATAATTGATTTCTGAAATCACAAAGCTTAAAATATGTTAAATTTTTCTATGAAAAGGAAGCTCACTTAAACCATTAAGTCATAGATAGAATTCAAATAGTACATACCACGATAATTGCTATTATCCTTTCCATTTCATAACCAAAACAACAAGAATCTTAATGGAAGGGAACTATTCATTATCACTAAAGTTCCCTAAGTTTTCAGGATTAAAGACTGATCTTTGAACAAAAGGAATTAATTACTGAATTTAAAAATGTTGCCTTTAGACTCACTGCCAATCCTACAAACTAATAACTTTACTTAGCCTAATACAAACCACAAGTTTAGCAATTCTAAACAAGAAAAATAATCTTATTAGTTCTAAACTCTACAATCGCTGTATAGAAACTATCACCTTTCATCCATCGATTCTAACATATACAATATAAGCTGAATGGAAAATGTAGTTCTCAATCATTCCATTGTCTTTAGAGAGGAAGCATTGTAGGAGAGAAACTACAAATGCTTATTAAACTTCTATTTGCTTGGATATATAAACATAACATTTTGGCTTTCACAAACCTTAAAGCCTAGATAGTGACCCATAATGGTCTAGTCCTGTAAAAAAATCTGCCGAATCATCAATAGAACAATTATTTTTGAAATAACTTCAAATTTATGATATTTAATAAATCTTTAAAATAAGTAATGCTGAAGATCAAAAAACAACATTTATTTCTCTCTTAAGCTTGTCCTAGAAATATTTTTACCTTATAAAATGATATTAATCCACAAATATTTTATAATTATTTCCATTATTTACCTTATAACAAAAATGATTCATAGAGATTGGTGAAAATGTTATATCTAGAATGATAATAAACAATATTTGCTAAATTAATTTTGAAGGAATAATAGATTTATCATTAAAAAAATAATTAAAATAATTAAGAGCATTTACGAACAAATCTTATTCGCTACTCCTATTATTGCAGCTTCTTTGAATTAAATTAGAAGAATTTTATATACAGCATTTGAATTGTCACTTCATGAGAATTATTTGAAGGTTCTAATTTTTTTTTTTGGTATATACTTTTGACATGGATTGAAATAAGTTCAAATTTCCAACCAATCAATATCAATTCCCTTTAAAATATATAAATAATGTTTTTCATTCAGAATAGGTTTAACCTTTGAAAGTCGTTTTGCCTTGTATTAAAGGAAAGATCATGGCCAGTTATTATTTGTAAAAAGATACATCTGATAGCTTAATTTCTCTAAGTTCAGGTACCCACTATTCTTCAAGGGATTGAAAAGTTAATTTTTAGATTTTTTCCCTAATTGGATTAAAAGATAAAGAAAAATTTCTTGCTAATTTGGAATAAGAAAAAATCTAATCTAAATAATTGATTAACTTATAATTACTTGAGAACTATATGAAACAATTATTAAAAATTGCTTTTCCTCTATTTTGATAACTGCCAATTTCTGCAATATATAGTTTTAAATTCACCTATTTTTTTATTAATTATTTCAACTTATAAATTACATGAAGGGGACTTCGAAAATTACTTTTTGTTGAAATAGTAAATGTAGATCAGTGTTATCTAACCTGATCTTCATTTTCTATTTAAATAGTAAATACCCAAATCAAAAATATTACTTTAATTATTATATGCTTTGCCATTGCAGTTGCCAATATCTTTAGAGTTTTTAATTTAATTATTTAGAAATAAAATCTTTAATGGTCAAAATTTTTAAAAGAATATGTAAGAGAATAAATTATCAACCCTTGATATTCTTCTCAATTGTTGATTCCGTATTTTATATTTATTACATCATAATTATCAAAGATGAGATTGATATGTAGAAAAATATGAACTCTGAAAAAATTAGCATGATGATATTAGAATCCAAAATAATATCAAATAACATCTTTACCTTAAATAAACTTAATCTAAGATTAATTTGATTTGAATCCATTTTTATTGCCAACATAGTTATTTGAACCACCTAGATTCAATAACTGAATTCATATAAATGATGATAGCCAATGAATGAATATAAATTAAATAAAAACTATTGCATATTTATCTTATAATGAATATATATTTATTGGATTCAAAACTGTTGGTATCGGGTAAATATGCATTTGATTTTAATTTATATAATTTCATTTACGGTTTATATCAAACAAAATATTTTAATTAGTAATAAATTATCCTTTTTAATAAATAAAGAATTAAAGAATCTCTAAAGCCAATCTATTTTTTATTAAGAAAATACCAATTAATATTTTTTAATATTTGATTAAGCATAAAATATTCATAAAGATCATCTCGAACAGAGACTATAAGAATAGAAGTTTTATTAAAAAAATATTTATATCCTAATTAGATATTTATAATATGACGTTTGTTTCATAACTTTGATAGTTATTTCTGTATATAATTCTTCTCGTTTGATCCTTTTTGCAATGCTTCCAGATAATTCTGCTTAGCTTCATATTTGTTCCCTAATTCTAATAGAGAATCAGCTGAAAATAAATTAAAGTTAAAACAATGTACCTTTTCGTTGTAATCTAAGAGAAGTAATGTTAAAGGCTAGAGCTTTATCATAACAAAAGATAGCATCTTTATATTTCTTTAACATATGTAGTGCCAAGCCTTAATCATAAAAAAATTTACCTTTATTACTCCATACAGCATCATCGTTTGGATTTATGGAAATAGCTTTGTCAAAGCATTTAATTGCTTCTTGATATTTATTTAAATTGAATAAAGCAGAACCTAAAAAATAATGTCGAACAATTTATTACCCTTATTATTCCAAGCATCATCATCATTTGGATTAATGGAAATAGCTTTGTCGTAGCATTCAATAGCTTCTTAATATTTATTTAATTTTTTTAGTGCCATGCCTAATTAATAATGTCTAACAGTTGATTACCCTTATTATTCCATATAGCATCAAATTTTGGAGTGATGGAAATAGCTTTGTCGTAACATTCAATAGCTTCGTAATATTTATTTAAATGTTTTAATGCAATGGCTAAATAATAATGTCAAAGTGTTAAATACCCTTATTATTCCATGCAGCATCAAACTTTGGATTAATGGAAATAGCTTTGTCGTAGCATTTAATTGCTTCTTAATATTTATTTAAATGTAATAATGCATAACCTAAATAACAATGTCTAGCAGTTGATTACCTTTATTATTCCAAACATCATCACCATTTGGATTAATAGAAATAGCATTGTCATAACAATTAATTGCTTCTTAATATTTATTTAATTTTCTTAGAACTCTAATGCTATCAAAGGAATAGAAAAAGCAAAACCTAAAATATAATGTCGAACAATTTTATTTACCCTTATTATTCCAAGCATCATAGTCTTTTGGATGATTGGAAATAACTTTGTCGTAGCATTCAATAGCTTCTTAATATTTTTAAAAATTGTTTAATGCAAGACCTAAATAATAAAGTATAANTAAAGTATAACCAAAAGCACTACAATTTTCATATATTTCACATTTACAAATTCATATTAGTCCCATATTAATTTCTATTGAACTTTTATTAAGAATTGTATCTTATTAAGATCTATAATTCACTCGCTAAGATAATATAAATATAAACTATCGAAAGGAAAATTTAATACAGAAAATGATTGTTTAATAATTAGGTATTTGATGTTGTTTCATAACTTTGATAGTTATTTCTGTATATAATTCTTCTCGTTTGATCCTTTTTGCAATGCTTCCAGATAATTCTGCTTAGCTTCATATTTGTTCCCTAATTCTAATAGAGAATCAGCTGAAAATAAATTAAAGTTAAAACAATGTACCTTTTCGTTGTAATCTAAGAGAAGTAATGTTAAAGGCTAGAGCTTTATCATAACAAAAGATAGCATCTTTATATTTCTTTAACATATGTAGTGCCAAGCCTTAATCATAAAAAAATTTACCTTTATTACTCCATACAGCATCATCGTTTGGATTTATGGAAATAGCTTTGTCAAAGCATTTAATTGCTTCTTGATATTTATTTAAATTGAATAAAGCAGAACCTAAAAAATAATGTCGAACAATTTATTACCCTTATTATTCCAAGCATCATCATCATTTGGATTAATGGAAATAGCTTTGTCGTAGCATTCAATAGCTTCTTAATATTTATTTAATTTTTTTAGTGCCATGCCTAATTAATAATGTCTAACAGTTGATTACCCTTATTATTCCATATAGCATCAAATTTTGGAGTGATGGAAATAGCTTTGTCGTAACATTCAATAGCTTCGTAATATTTATTTAAATGTTTTAATGCAATGGCTAAATAATAATGTCAAAGTGTTAAATACCCTTATTATTCCATGCAGCATCAAACTTTGGATTAATGGAAATAGCTTTGTCGTAGCATTTAATTGCTTCTTAATATTTATTTAAATGTAATAATGCATAACCTAAATAACAATGTCTAGCAGTTGATTACCTTTATTATTCCAAACATCATCACCATTTGGATTAATAGAAATAGCATTGTCATAACAATTAATTGCTTCTTAATATTTATTTAATTTTCTTAGAACTCTAATGCTATCAAAGGAATAGAAAAAGCAAAACCTAAAATATAATGTCGAACAATTTTATTTACCCTTATTATTCCAAGCATCATAGTCTTTTGGATGATTGGAAATAACTTTGTCGTAGCATTCAATAGCTTCTTAATATTTTTAAAAATTGTTTAATGCAAGACCTAAATAATAAAGTATAACGGTTAATTACCCTTATTATAATAAGCAGAATAATATTTTGGATTGATGGAAATAGCTTTGTCAAATTATTCAATAGCTTCTTAATATTTATTTATTTTTCTTAAAGCCACTCCTAAGATCAAATGAAAAATATTCTACCTTCATTTACTAATTGTGAAACCTCTTACATATTGAAAGACTACTGAGAATCAGTTTACTAATTAATTTCTACTATTATAATAGCATTTTTATGGCCATTAGAATTAAATTAAGTATCTTTTTGAGTTTAGACTGATACCATATTCTAAATTGCTTTATGAATGTTATTCAATTATGTTAATTGTTTTTCTAATATAACTAAAGATTGGATACATCTGTAATTTTCGTTTTCCTTAGAGTAAAACTCTATAAGTATATGGATTTATGACTTAAAAGTTAAATAGTCCATGTTTATTAGTTATTGGGCCATATTTTCTAAAGTTTTAATTTCCTAATCCATTTTTTTAAAAGTCTCTTCCAATAAGTTCTCTAGTTGTTTAGTGATTTCTTTCAATTATTATCTTAATTGATTGTAAACTTGTATGGATTCATTAATAATTTTGATAATTTCTGCGAATCTAATACAATCATTAAAATGGGCTGAATGAGTAGAATTTAAACATTTATAACAATATTGTGTTGCACCAGAACATTTCTGATTCAAACAAAATCCAATAATTTCTTCATTTTCATGTTTTAGATATTTACATTTAAAGATATCCATTAAATCTAAGAGAAATAATTTTTGTATTATTTTTTCATATTCAAAAAATCCCAAATTTAAATTGCAAAATTTAATCAAACTTAGTGCCTTCATAAAATTCATTATATAAGAATTTTTGTTTTTTTGATAAATGATTGAGATTATTTGTAACATAGATATTTGTATTGAGATTGTTGTTCAAGACATGATTAAAATATAATCTCGAAAATATTATACTAATCTCAGAAATCAACTAGTTGACTGTTCAAATATTGAGGGCTTATTATAAAATTAGCTAGAATGTACATTTATGACTAATAAATTCTTCTGAAAAGATTTGTCTTTAGAATTGTGTTCTTCTCACTTATTTTTAGCAAGTACTTATGTAAATAAAATCATGCTGAAAGTGAGATTTATTGTTTTATGAAAATAAAATTCTGCTGAATATAAGAGTATTTTGTTTCATAAAACCCTGATTGAAAATTAATTCATTTAATAACAGTATAAATATAATCAGAGGCATTTTCTGGCACTTTTTAATCTTAGATAACCACCTACCTATTAATTATTATCTTCATCGAAGGTCAGTAAATCTCTGTAATTTTTAACAGTTATTATATAGTAGTACGCTATTCTTACCATATCCAAAATAAATTATACACAATTCATACTTGAATATTTGATTACAGATGAGTTTGCGCGAAAAATGAGGATTTTTTATCAAGAAAATGAGTAAATTATTGATTTTTTACTCTCCAATTATCCATTTATTATGATTATCTATTAGGAACCTTAACTCCATCATTCTATTTATTTCCTAAATATAATTATGACCTCAAAATATCATAAATAGAATTTTGATTGCTGATTTGATTTGTTGTATTAACCTTTATTAATGATTTAGAACCTGTCCTTCATCTCCTAAATTAATGAGACTTTGCCAAGATTTGAGTACATTTATTGTTACTTCTTTTACCAATTGCAGATTTGCTTTCAAAATTTTTGTCGTAACTCATTTTTTGCTTGATCAATGGGGGATTTATTTCAGTAAATATTGAAAACCATTTGATAAATCTAAATACATTCTTATCTTAGTCCTAGCGGAAGGCTCATTTAATAAATACAATAAGGTTCATAAAATTAAGTTAAATTTTGATTTTAGTATCCACCAATTTTTTCAACCATTTATTTGAGAATTTCAATACTTATAGAACTTCTTATCCAATATTGCTATAATCTGCTTGTGCTATCATTCTTCGCTTTTGGTTTCCAATCTCTTTCTAATGAACTAGCAATTAAGTTATATCTTCAAATAATTCTGAAGAGTAAAAAATTAATCCATTAACATTTAGATAAATGAAAATACTCTAAAACTTAGTAGAGCATTTGAAAAACGAAAGGACAGAAATGATTAATTGCAACAAGTAAGAATATATTTAGCAATAAAAAGAAAAGTCAAAATCTTGCCATTTAATGGTATGATATAATTTCAATTAATATAAACTAAATAACTCAAACCTACACCCCGCTTTTGGTTATGCACAAATAAAGACCCGTCTCTCAACCTAGTGGCAGATGTTTATGCAAGCCAAGTACAGCAAGGAAACCATGAAACTTTTAGATACGAAGAAATATTATGATTGATTAACTTGTTATTTGTAGTTCAAAAATATACAAATTTATTTCTTTTCGACAATTTCCATTAAATTTATTTTATTATTATTATTAAAAATTTAAATTAACTTTTATTAACGGAATGCATCAATGTCAAAAAATAGATATCCTAACTATGGTTGAAGACAACTATGTCCATACATAGAAGGATAAAACATACAGATAAGACTTGGACGGCCTATATTTATCCCTAGCCAGGGCCAGATTTCTAGGAGGAGGATTAATTATCAGAGAGTAAAGAGAACAAGAAACCTTTCTGAAGCGACGTTTAAACGCAACAGATGACGCGGATGTAGCAAGAGTTAACATTAGGAATTGAGCGGTTAACAAATATAAACCTAGAAAAGTCGAACTATGTTAAGTTACCGTGGAGGAAAAAGAAAAAAAATTTAATGAATAATATTTTGGATTTTGATAATAAGAATGGATTCTAGGGAATCATGATAACAAACTAAAAAGTTCGTAACACAGAAATTATTTTAAAGAGTATCCCTGAGGCAGTTACATGGATGTGGTGAGCTCCTATTGTATATCTCTTAATGCCTCAAAGATGACTTCAATAGGAATGCTATTTCTTTAAACCAAGCATAATACTCTCTAATTGAAATAATTAATCATATTATGATAATGCTATTATCTATATCGTAAATTTAATCTTTGAGGTCTATATTTTAACACTGCTTAATGAAGATTTTCTTGATTTCTAAGATCACAATAAAGATAATTGGATAGTACACATAAGGATGAGTAAAACAGTCTGTTTCTTGATATTATGAATATTTTAATTTCTTATACTTGACTATGAAAAAATCTAATCATTATCAAAGAGGAGAGTTTATTTTTGCATTATTCTAATGTTAGCATTTCTATGGTTTACTACAAGCCTGCATGAAGGAATTTTGGGTCAACAGAATTTTCTTGTCCTTTATAAATTATGGCTATATTGTTAAATTTTGAAAATTTATTTCATAATTTCCTTCTTAAGGCTACCCAGTTCCTTTCTGTAGAACATTCTTCAAATTCTGAAAATTTCTTTATATGCTTTTCTTTTGATATTTTTGAGTGAAGAATTGTAACAAGGAAGGATATTTAGGGCGAATTTTTTCTTTGTATTATTTTAATGTAGATATTGATTAGTTACGATCGCACTTGATCCAAAACTATCAATGGATGAAAAATTTTATGTACAGAATATTTAGAGAATGTAGACATAGATGCCAGAGTAGTTGGTTAAAAGAAAATGAGTTGAATAATTGAAGAAGGTTCGATAAAAAGGATGGAAAAGTAGAATATTTAATAATCAGCTAAATGAAATCACTTGTGATCTAATAATTTGACAAATGATTACAAAAATGAATGAATGAATTGTAATCTATGATTGGATCATATAATGCCGTTATAGATTTTAAGAGAAAAGATAAATTATGCTTTAAAAATAAAATAAAGCTGATGCTAAATTATCTTAATAAATTTTGAAATTTTAAAATAGTTCACTGCTGAACTTCCAACATCGTAAATTAGAATAATTTAATACATTTTTAGAATATACAAATTGCAAAGAACTATTATCAAATTTAGGATTATGTACTTAGAAATTTACTCAAAGTGAATATTAGGAATAAACAAATAGTTTTTTCATTAATAACTTAATTATAATAAATAAGAATATTAATTGATAAACCTGTTAAATAAATTGAATTATGTGATGTATTAGATTTTGATTCTTCTGGGTCGATTATGGTATCAAAGGAATATAAAGATATTAATGAATGGAATTTTCTAAATGGAACAATCCAATTAGTAAAAAACCTTGCAAGGATATAATGATTGTAT
>CAJJDP010000253.1:0-18790 GCA_905182995.1 Paramecium octaurelia | reverse complement strand
GAAAGGACCTTATGTTGATTATCAAAAGTAGTGAATGCAATGGAAATTGATTTTTCAATACCATATGAAAAATCAAATTAAAGGCCCATTTTAGATTTCTAAAGTGTACCTTCCATTTATTGATATTGTGTCCTTAGTTTGAGTCTGTAGTGATTGACTAAGGAATTCTCCTTTCAAGATTAGAACATTTTATGATTAAAATATTAGCTCTTGTAAATTAGAAAAATAGTAATATTTTGGGTAAATATAATAAACCATTCTAGCATGATCATTGAAATTATTTTATTTAATCTTCTATTTATAATCAAATTAGATTCATTCAAATTGCATTTAACTTATATAAACTTATATAAATTGAATTCAATTAAATGGTAGCTTATATAATTTGTATCAATCAAAGAGGTATCTCTACGCTCCTTTTGATTAATGATTCAACCTACAAAATAAATCAATTTGATTTCTTTCAAGATTGTTGATATTTTTCATCAAAATTTAGCGTTATGATGAAAATCGAAAGGCATTCTTAATAAGCCTTTATTTGACCTTTAAGAACCTATCATTTTATAAAGTATTGATCAAAAATATCGCATATGACTTAATTAATATAAATTTTAAAAAGAGGTTTTTGATAATTACTTCCTCTGAACCAAAACACAAATAGATGGTTAGATGATCAAAAGTAAATTAGTAAAACGTGATTGATATTGAATAATTAAAATATTGTTAAAAATCATCAATTTTGTTTACATTCTATATAGTCTTCTAAAATCAAACTGCCTTTGGATTTGAATAATTATCTTAAATTTACACCTTAACAATTTACGAATTCTCCTTTTAAGATTATAGCTCCTGAAGCTTATAAAATGAGATGTTAGGAAATTTCTAGAAGTGTATTATGAGAAAGGGCTAAAGATTAATGAAAAATAAATTCTACTTTTTTTAAGAACGTTGTTTGTAAATATCGGGGCTTAAAATTATGCCAGGTTATCTTTCTAACTTCCACAACTTACATCCCATAAACGGATAGAGTTATCATCACCTCCAGATGCTAATGTCATTCCATCAGGAGAGAAGCAGACTGTTTGAACTCTATCGCTATGACCACTTAATTTTGCCTTTTATTATCCTGTCTTAACATCCCATAAACGGATAGACTAATCATCACTTCCAGATGCTAATGTAGTACCATCAGGATTGAAACAGACCGAATAAACATAACTAGAATGACCATCTAATTTGTTTATTTGTTATTCTGTCTTAACATCCCATAGACGTATAGACATATCCCAGCTACAAGATGCTAATCTAGCACCATCTGGAGAGAAACAGACTGATACAACTGTTTATGAATGGCCGTTTAATTGTGTTTTTTATTATCCTGTCTTAACATCCCATAAACGGATGGAATTATCTCTACTCGCTGATGCCAATGTAGCGCCATCAGGAGAGAAACAGATTGAAAAAATAACACAAGAATGGCCTTCTAATTTGGCGATTTATTCTTCTGTCTTAACATCCCATAAACAGATGGACATATCTTTACTAGCAGATGCTAATATAGTGCCATCAGGAGAATAACAAACTGAAAAAACTAAACTAGAATGGCCATATTATTTGCCGAGAAATTATTCTTTCTTCACATCCCATAAACAGATAGAGTTATCATTACTCCCAGATGCTAATGTACTACCATCAGGAGAGAAGCATAATGATGGAAATTAATTTGAATTAAAGTGTAATTTGGCTTTCTAAATTCCTGTCTTAACATACCATAGACGCATAGACTTATCTCTACTTGAAGATGCTAATAAAATACCATCAGGAGAGAAACAAACTGATAGAACTGAATTTTTATGACCACTTAATCTGCCATTTTAATATCCCGTCTTAAAATCCCATAAACGAATAGACTAATCATCACTGCCAGATGCTAGTGTAGTACTATCACTAGAGAAACAGACTGAACGAACAATATGAGAATGACCACATAATTTACCTAAATATTATCCTTTCTTAGCATCCCATAAGCGGATAGACATATCTTTACTACCAGATGCTAATGTAGTACCATCACAAGAGAAACAAACTGATACAACTGTTTTTGAATGACCGTTTAATTGGACTTTCTATTATCCTGTCTTAACATCCCATAAACGGATGGACTAATCTCTACTACCAGATGCTAATGTTTTACCATTACGAGAGAAACAGACTGACTTAACTTAATCGGTATGACCATCTAATTTGCCTTTCAATTATCCTGTGTTAACATTCCATAAACGGATGGAGTTATCATAACTGCCAGATGCTAATGTTGTACCATCACGAGAGAAGCAAACTGAATTAACTCTTGAATAATGACCAGTTAATTTGGCCTTCTATTATCCTGTTTTAACATCCCATAGACGGATATTACAACTGCTACCAGATGCTAATGTGGCACCATCAGGAGAGAAACAGACTGAATTAACAATCTTGGTATGGCCAATTAATTTTGATATTTATTTTCCAGTTATAAGATTCTGTTAATACACAACTTCACCACTGCAAGAAGCTAAGGTGGTACCATTTGGTGAATATGCGACTGATTTTATCCTTGTCTTTCCTTTTAATACAGTCTTTATTTTTCCTGTTTTTATATCCCATAAACATATAGATTTATCATTGCTGCAAGATGCTAATGACTTATTATCTGGTGAAAAGCAAACTGAATTAACATTTTTAAAATGACCATTTAGCTTCTTTAGCTCATTTATTCTTAAATCCCTCCATTTACAATTTTATAATTTGGTTCCATTCAATTTTATTCCACTTATAATAACATTGTCAAATTAAGATCCACTTAAGTCACACCTGACAAAATTTGCTCCTAATAGCGAAGTATTTCTAATTCTAATATTTTCAAAAGATTATTCCATCAAATCAACCTCCATTTTAACTAATAAATGAAGGGAATTGGATCCACACCCTATATATCTCTCATCTAGGGCAGTAAGATGAACAAAAAATATTAGAAGTTCGATGATCCTTTTTTCCTATGATATTTTTCTGATCAGATCATATTTAATGTATTTATATTATTCTATAGAGTAATTGACTGTATTAAAATCATGATCTTTCATATGGTTGAGAATATTCTTTATTTTTTCGATATTATTCTTACCAACAGTTTGCATCTCTCCCTATCCAATAACGATAAATTTTTTACCTATAATATTGCTGACTTGAATTTCTTTTGATTATTATCTTATTAGAGAAATTCTAGGCTATCTTAAGTTTTCTCTATTTTTAATATTTTAGTTAGGATTGGGAAGACCAGTTCATCAACACCCTTTGATAAAGCCAAAACCTCATACAAATCTTCATCCTGCTTATTCCGACAATTCATTTTTTTTTAAATATTATTGAATTTATATTTGTTTGGAAAAAATAGAAACCTTTGAGATGATGTAAATTATAATGGTGACAAGTCAAATAAAATTTAAAATAACCTAATTCTTTTGAAACTAAGAATTAAAGAGCAAAGCACATTATTAATATCATTTTTCAAACGCTTGATAGTACTTCACAAAACAACCATACCATAATTCATTGTTAAACTAAAGGAATACAACTAAGGTAGCTATTTTAATACCATCCTTCTATTATATTTAATATCACTAAATTTTTGATTAATTAAGACAAGTTAAATCAAAAAAGTCATTCAAAATGTGATAAAAATGTAAAACTAGTAAAATTATATTGTTCATTTATCTAAATCACTTTTGTTGTTATTAATCTTTCGTTAAATCTTGCGAAATCAATCCTTTTGTAGATATGAACATTTATCTGAAATCTACGCTTTTAATTCATCATGAAAAGTCTTAATACCTTTAAATTAAACAACTATTTATTTGGAATATGATCATTTCACAGTTTTCCCAACTTTCTTGCTGAAAAAGGAGCATCTAAATAGAAAATACTTCTTTATATTTATCATAACACCCTATTGCACTGTAGATATAAAGTTCTAAATATAATTTTCTTAATGCTCATCTAACGTTTTAATTTAAAAATGTTGTTTGTTAAATATCATCAAATTTATCCACGATCTTAAGGTGACAAAATTATTCCAGAATATTATTTTCATTCTTTCAATGCCATTGTAATCATTTACATTTTCGAACCATCTGGCTAATAATAAATGTTGTTTTAAGGTTTATGAATGTTTAACCAAATCTATATTTTATTTCCATTTGATCTTAAATCTCTCTCTAATCATTACTTGACATCAAGAAAGATCATATATAACTATTTAAATATAAAACTCTTCTTTCAAATATCAATATTTAGTTAAAGAAAAAATGCTAGTTTATTAATCTTAATTTATGATGTAAATAATTTAAACAAAATAATTAAAAATCAAATGAAATCATCTAAAGAAATGTAAATATCAAATTTAGGAGATCAGGCAAAACTATTTTTGATAATTTTTTGGTCAGTTATATAATATCCTATAATGTTTGAAAATAATTAAAATCAACTAACGAAATCTTTTATTGAATATCCTTATTTCAAAAACACCATTTAAAAAATCCAATACAAAGACTTCACATATCATTAAATTGACATCATCAATTTCGTTAATTTGAATTTATTGTAATAAAATATTAAAAGTATTGTTTAATCCAATCCCATAATTTTGAAAAATGTTTCATTTCTTATTTTACCATCAGCGAACATAGTTTTTTATAAGAATAATATTTATTTTGACTTTTATTTCTTCATCCAATACGTCATAATACTGATCAATTTGCTGAACACTTAAAACCTTCAATAATATGCCACTTGTTGCCAATGCCATCAATTGAGATGTAAGGTTTATTTTTGTTTATATTAGAAATTTTATTGTTATTCGATCTATTTACAGTCAAAATTTTGACTAAATCTTAAAATAAATCTCATACACAAATTAATATAATCCAATTTTACTTGCGAAAATATTTGAACAAAAAATGATTTAATTTGAGCATCTTTTCTTTTATGAATTCATTCCAATAGAATTTCCCAACCAAAAATTTATAATGATTTTTACAATAAATTGTGAAATGACAAAAAAATGCTAGTATTTTTGGAGCTAATATGAGGTAGATGAATTCCATTAAATAATTATTGTTGGATTAGCTAATATTTCGTAATGTTTTTTGCAGTATAAATTAACCTTGACTCCAAAGCTGATAACTTTAAAACTAAATGAAATTGTTATTAAAGAGAATGAGTTTGAATGCTGATAATTGCACTCTAAATTAAACTTCTCAATTTATCAAATTTATTTGAAATTTTCAAAAGTCAATAATCTATTTTCATTGCCATTTGATATTTATAGAAAGTTCTAAAAGACTCGCAGTTAATTCAATTTAGAATGTCTATTTCTTTTTCTTAAATCTTACAAGCTTATATTTTATTCCTTCCGGAATGGGTGCTGCTAAATCTGAGCAATATCAGATATTTATTTTTTACTGGTAAATCTGGTTTGATTTTATAATACACAAAACACCTTAATGAGTATTTAGTTGTAGTACTTAAATTATGTAAGTTTTCTCTGATAGAGATTTGTGATGTTTAATTCTATTTCATAGAAAAACCTTCAGAAGATTGGTATGGTGTATATTAAATGAGTATTTTTTGCTACTAAAAACAATTGATCAAGTATGACCTTTATAAAGAACCGTAGATCGAGGATTTGAATTTTATAGAGAACTTAAGTAGGATTTCTAAATTTCCTTAGTAAATAAGTCAAATAAGAAAAATTTTCTAATTATTGATGATAATTAAATATTTGCCAATTTGCATCTAATCGCAGCCATGTTTAGTTTGAATAAATCTTTATTAATAAATTATATCGTGATATTCAAGTTCAGAAAGAGAAGTAACCAATAATGGATGTTCATAGATAGTATTTGTATTGAGTTAATATTTTATGAGTTTAAATTGGTAGAAAATTAGTATTTATGAATCAAAAAAGATTACTAAATTTGAATGATCAAATATTACTTAACTCATTGTATTATAAAGAATTCAAAGGCAATATAAATTGGTATTTTGAAGAAAGCATTTTATGATTAGCTCTCTTTAGTAATGAATCTAGGGATAGATTAATTCAAGTTTAACTGTACTTCCTAATTATTTTTTCAAGAAGGTTTTGAAAAAAGTACTAACAATCATCAACAATGGTAAGGTTTAACTCTCAAATATCAAACCCCTTTACAAATTTGAGCTGAATGTGCATTTGATAAATTATTAATTACATATCTCAAAATAAACCACCTCATTTGTCTCAATAAATTTAATCTCACTATAATTTTTTGCACAAGATTCCTTAATGGTATTAAAGCTCTTGTAGATGAATATATAGTCTTTATATAAAACAGCAGGAACTGACTTGATTACATGTGAGCCCTTGGCAATCTTTATAATCAAACTTATTTGTAGGTAACATAAAACACTGATCAAAATTTAACAAGCAATTTTTTTTTGTGTATAAGGATTATTTAACATTAAGTCTTATAATAATAAAAATTATAATGTGAAATTAGCATCATTCTTGATTCATCAGGTTGTTTAAATTTGGCGTTTTCAATTTAAATGGCTCAGATTCCAATTGGAATAAATTTTAATATCTTGAGGCAATTTTCTAGATCTACTCCGTCACGGCTTTCTACATTTATGAATAGAATTTCGATCGAATAAATGATATCTGAACAGATAAGTCTAAATTTGCTTTCTAATGTATCCCTCTTCCCTAAAGTCAAATTCTAGCCTTCCTATAATCTATCTATGATGGATTTAGGAAGTTATGGTTAAATCCCACTATTCTTCTAAAGGATTTCTGTTAATAATTTTCCATTAGATGATAATTATTTTTTCTATTTCCAGATGGTTAAATTATGGTATCTAATATGAGATAACAAGCATAAAATCTTGCTCTTAATATCATGGCATTGAACATTATCATCTTCCATCACTGACTAGACTTTCCGTCCATTAATGTTCTCTTGCACTACTTTTGTGCCGATTAACATCAGTAGATTTATTGATTGGATCATTTTTCCTTTAGTTAATCATTATAGTCTTGCTTCATGCCAGCGAGATCTACATTTAAAATTAATAATAATTTCTCATTTTACTTTTTTGTAGATATTTTACACTTTTTAGAATGGATTTCATACTAATCAAATCTAATGTGTAATATTATCAAAAGTTTTTTCTTGTATTATTCGAATCTTCAACTTCAAAAAAGATCAAGATTTAATATCACTTTCATATTTTTTCAAATTTAAATTTGTAAAGACCAAGTTAAAATCAAACATGTATTAATGGTTTATTAAATTTAGTTATTAAAATTCAAATTTTGGAAAAACACATCTGATGTGTGAAGTCATAATTTCCATAGAGTCTAATCTCTTAGACTAAGTTATTCTATCTAAGCATTCTAGCTCCTTAGACATAAGCCTAAATGCTTGGGTTCATTTCAGATCTTTTTGATGAAGAATTAATATCCTAATCATTGAGGAAATTAAAACTATGTTCTTCGCATGCTATTGGCCTAAAAATTATAAATATTCTAGACAAGAATTTTACATTCTCGCGAATATCAATATTTCTGTGAAGAATTGAAACTGCCTCTCAAACTTCAAATTATATCCTCAAGTGTTATATTTCGTTTGGTCAATGTTACAATAAGGATTTTAATTCAAAAACTTGCACACTCAAAATAAATCTTTCAAACTTTTCTATACGCTAAAACAAAAAAGGATCATAGGGTTTCAGATAGAAACTTCTCCGTTTCAGGCTGAAAAAAGATTTGCCTTACCCTATCAGTGCAAGTAGCTCTATCTGAAGACAATCATAGCATTTAAGATGTTTGGTATAGTATCTTTTCATCCTTTTGTCAAAACCTAAATTATTTTTCCAAAATAGCTTATAAAATCTTTTTTGGATCATCATAAGTCTATATTTGTTTCTTAATCAATTGACATTTTCTTATCAACTCCTCCTTTATTCTTCAAAAAATAAGTTAGACTTTTATTTGGCAGCTATGAACAAATCGAGAGTTTGGTTCTCTACCTAGAGGGCGAAACACAACTTAACATATTATTGTAATAACAGCTATGATAAAGATTTAGAAGAAGATGGTTCATTTTAGGTAACTTCCGCTTTTAATGTTCGCATCTGGTATATATATGTAATTTTATTATTAGTACAGATGAGATCACTTATAAACACAACTTACTAAAACTCTTCCGAGTGATATTAGAAAACCTAGTTCTTATGGAACAATAAAATCATTGTTTATGGTTTACTTGGTTACATAATATCAGAATCTTTATAATAATTAGAAAATTTTTGAGTTCCAAGTTTCAATCTCAAATATTAGCATATATATATATAGTTAAACCTACTAATCTTGAAATTTTAAAAGTTATTTTAATAACTGTGTTGATTCGAAATATGAGTGTGATTGGTGTTAATACATTCATAGACAAATATTTTTAATAAGAATATGTAAAACTTAATAAATTGGTTTCTTTTATATGATGATTTAAACGTACATTCCAGAAAAATATCTGCATTCATATTTGGATGTAAGAATAGTATTTTGATAAATTAGTTGATCAAGTAAAAAGTTTCTGATGAGATTTAGTATGGCTGCTAATAATTAACGAAAAATAGCAGCGTTTTATCTTCAAGATGATCAAGATGCATTAAATGCTTCATTTAAGAATTCATTGAGCCAATACTTATTCTTAGTAATAATGATATGCTTTAAACAAGTAAATTAATTATTCATTTCGAGAAGTAAATATACTTGGAATGAACAATAAATTTTATCTTATTTAAATACTCTCATTAAGCCATAAATCAATGAACTCCTGTTGATCCAACTTATAAAATGACATAGATATTGATGCAAATCTGTTAAATAATACTTTTTACTAAAGAAATAGTTTTTGCAAGACTTAATAACTTATGCTTTATCAATTTACTGGTTTAATTTATATCATTAAAATCAAATTTAATATATATTAATTTTACTAAAAAAATTAGTATATTAATTTTAAGTTATCCACTCTAAGGAGCCTTAAAAGAGTGTGAGTTTTGAAGAAACGAAACAATTTATTACTGCCTCTTAAATAGAAAATATAAAAGAGAGGTCTTCCCTAATGTAAATTTATCCTTAATGATGAAACTNATCAGTGCAAGTAGCTCTATCTGAAGACAATCATAGCATTTAAGATGTTTGGTATAGTATCTTTTCATCCTTTTGTCAAAACCTAAATTATTTTTCCAAAATAGCTTATAAAATCTTTTTTGGATCATCATAAGTCTATATTTGTTTCTTAATCAATTGACATTTTCTTATCAACTCCTCCTTTATTCTTCAAAAAATAAGTTAGACTTTTATTTGGCAGCTATGAACAAATCGAGAGTTTGGTTCTCTACCTAGAGGGCGAAACACAACTTAACATATTATTGTAATAACAGCTATGATAAAGATTTAGAAGAAGATGGTTCATTTTAGGTAACTTCCGCTTTTAATGTTCGCATCTGGTATATATATGTAATTTTATTATTAGTACAGATGAGATCACTTATAAACACAACTTACTAAAACTCTTCCGAGTGATATTAGAAAACCTAGTTCTTATGGAACAATAAAATCATTGTTTATGGTTTACTTGGTTACATAATATCAGAATCTTTATAATAATTAGAAAATTTTTGAGTTCCAAGTTTCAATCTCAAATATTAGCATATATATATATAGTTAAACCTACTAATCTTGAAATTTTAAAAGTTATTTTAATAACTGTGTTGATTCGAAATATGAGTGTGATTGGTGTTAATACATTCATAGACAAATATTTTTAATAAGAATATGTAAAACTTAATAAATTGGTTTCTTTTATATGATGATTTAAACGTACATTCCAGAAAAATATCTGCATTCATATTTGGATGTAAGAATAGTATTTTGATAAATTAGTTGATCAAGTAAAAAGTTTCTGATGAGATTTAGTATGGCTGCTAATAATTAACGAAAAATAGCAGCGTTTTATCTTCAAGATGATCAAGATGCATTAAATGCTTCATTTAAGAATTCATTGAGCCAATACTTATTCTTAGTAATAATGATATGCTTTAAACAAGTAAATTAATTATTCATTTCGAGAAGTAAATATACTTGGAATGAACAATAAATTTTATCTTATTTAAATACTCTCATTAAGCCATAAATCAATGAACTCCTGTTGATCCAACTTATAAAATGACATAGATATTGATGCAAATCTGTTAAATAATACTTTTTACTAAAGAAATAGTTTTTGCAAGACTTAATAACTTATGCTTTATCAATTTACTGGTTTAATTTATATCATTAAAATCAAATTTAATATATATTAATTTTACTAAAAAAATTAGTATATTAATTTTAAGTTATCCACTCTAAGGAGCCTTAAAAGAGTGTGAGTTTTGAAGAAACGAAACAATTTATTACTGCCTCTTAAATAGAAAATATAAAAGATAGGCCTTCCCTAATGTAAATTTATCCTTAATGATGAAACTGGAATCTTGTTTGAATATTTAAAAAACTTAATAAGATTTTTCAGATCTTTTAAGTTTTTTAATTGGAGAATAGCATTACAATTTTTTATAAGGAGGAATAATATCAGATTGTGCTCCATAAGTAAAATTAGCCAAATATATGTATAAGACATAATAAAGGTAAAAACAGAAGGAGAGAATTATATCGCTGATGAGATTTTTAAGGAAACTGATTAAATCATTTAGAATTTATTGATATGTAATCAACTGATGACAGGGCCTAAACAGGGTAGACAAGGGTATTGCCTCTAAGTTTCGAAAGTACCCAACCTTT
This sequence comes from Paramecium octaurelia, assembly GCA_905182995.1. Lineage (NCBI taxonomy): Eukaryota > Ciliophora > Oligohymenophorea > Peniculida > Parameciidae > Paramecium > Paramecium octaurelia. Next base: position 7,869 of record CAJJDP010000253.1, on the reverse strand, counting down.
TTAACTGCAAATATCATGAATATAATGAAAAAATAAACTTTATCATGGCAAATGATAGTATTAATCCACCTCTAAATTAGATGTCTATTATATGATTTCATTGATAAAAATAATAGAATGAGTTTGATGTAAAAAAATAAAACTTCTTTACATAGATACCTTATAATTTTAGGATGTTCCAATCTGACTTCTTCAAAAATGATGCAGGAACTTGAGCCTACTCTAATTATATAAAGACCAGCACCAAGATACTTAAGGCTCAACAAAGAGCAAGTTGAATAATTCATTTAATCAGGGTGATCATTTTATAAGAATTAGACTTTAGATAATCAATAAACAAGGTCAGGAAAAACGATAACATATATATTAATCATGATTGACATAATCTTAGAAAATCAATACAAAACGATTGATTCTTTAGCCTTAATTTTCTTAGTCAAAAAAACAAAGAATTCAATTACTTTGTCAGCACACTTCGAAGACATTTATTTTTTACATGACAAAAGCAAAATTCAGAAAATAACCTTATTGATATACTAAAATGGAATTTTTTATACTCGACAACACATAATTAAACTTAATAGAGATTCAATTGAGAATTATATCTCTATAAATTTTTTAAATCCATTATGAGCATAAAAAGAGCTTGAAATATACAGAAGAAATAAACTCCACCTATGACAATTATTTAATTAAGTTTACATACTAAAAATCGACCCAAGTGCTTTGAAAGTAGTATTTTAATATTCATCCAATACCTTCTCTTTTATCTGTTATTAAATGATAACCTATAGGATGTGGCTTAAAAGAGATTAATGAGGAAATTAAACGAAAATGAATAAAAGCTGAGAATCGAGGAGTGTTGTCAATAGACTTGCCAAAATTTACAGAAAAGCAATTTAAGTTGAATGGAGTTTATCAATTTTGGATAAATAGATTTATTTGATCCAGAAAAATTCATTTTCGATAAAATGAGGCTGCTATTTATTTAGCACAAATTTGCCTATCTTGAGTTTTATACTGCTTTGGTGCTAAGTATCAATTAACTAATGTTCTCAATATATAATATTTTCTGCTAAATAAAGGCTTTTCAATTGTTTAGCAATGAACCCTGGTTATCAATGTTTCCATCATAATTCCATTAAGTGTATTTCTAATTCATATTTTCATCTACTATCATTGAGAATTCTCAATCATGAAAAATTGATCTTAGCTTTTACTTTGGCTGGTTTATGATAATGATTCCAAAATCCATCTAATTCGTTAATATTCTATATAAAATTAAAAATAGCCAGCTCAATATCGAACTCATGAACTAATCTAAGTTCTTTTCTTCCCTTATAATTGCATACATAAGGTCATGCATATCAAAATCTTTAATAACAGACCACATCGACTTCCTTCGAGAAGTGAAGGAGTGAGAAATTCTAAGCCCCTTTCATTAACCAATCCTAAGATTTCCATTTATCCTCAAAAATTTAATATAGTGAAGTTTAAAAAGGTAACTCTCAAATATTCAATGATTTAATAATAAAGGAATATTAAATTTTTGGCTTTTATAAACCTAAAAGTATATTTTCAGCCCTCTGGGTCTGGCGAGTTAAATTTTATAATAATACAGATAAAGGTTATTCATGCTTTGTTGGATATTACTTTGATGGAAATATTAGCTACATATTTAATTAGTGAATATTCTGTAGTTCTGTCTACTATATAAATGAAATCATATTCTAACTGTAAATTACCATGCTTATGCTTAAAGTTTACAGCGCTTCCACTACATATCGGCCGAGAATCATTTTACCATATTACTAATTTCTTACTTCTACTTGCGATAAAAGTTTTGAAAGTACTTTGTTTCTTAATTTTTGTAGTACTTCTATTTAAAATTCAGCATGTGGTTTTTTTCAACATTTTGGTATTAATCTTTATGGTTATCTAGAAAATGTCGAAAAAAGTTCTGATAAATTTAACGTTCACTTGCTAGTAAAAATTTTTAAAATTAAGTTCTTGCATTCATAATATTTTGTTAATAGTGCTCTAGTTCAATGGAGAAAAATTAATGATCTTCTACCTTTATAAGCTGCTTGTCTATATATGCATGAAATAATGTAGTTATGGGTTCATAATAACTCCACTAAATTTAATAATTGGTTCTTTATTTTTCGTACAATAATACGCTTTCAGCTAGTGACTGTCATAACTTGTAAGTATTAAAATAATACTAATTTTGAGAGTTGACCTTTGATTATTATCATCGCAATAATGCAAAAATTAATATATTGAATTGAGGTGTTATTATGAAAATGGTGAAAGTTGTGTGAATCATCCTGATTTATCTAAAGAACTGTAACAATCTAATTTATTTAGCTAGTGTTTGTGGTGCATTTTTTCTTAAATATTGCTCACATTCAATCAAAGAAATAATACTCAAATGAAGAGGAATATTAAACTTATACGAAGTCTAGACCTATATGAACTAACAGTATTTAAGGAAAACAATATAAGTTCAATAGTCTAAAATACTTATATATTTTAACGGAAATTAGGAGTAGAATATTCATTCAGTTTCCGCTCTTTATTTGTATATGATATTTATTCATTAATTTAAACATAAATTTTGAATTGACCTATTTAACTTTTCATAAATAATTAAGCCAATAATAAATTAATTTTAAAGTAGTTATTAAGTTACAAATATTTTCTTAATCTGTTTAAATGTATTTTTATTATTTCAATTTATATTTTATTGACATTGCAAGCACCTACCTTGATAAAAACTGCACATATGTCTTTTCAGTCATAATAAAATTAATCAAATCTATCATCAAATACTAAATATTTTCATCATCCAATTATTCATCAGGTTTGACAATCTCATCTCCTTCAACATAATTTTCTCTTAGTTCATATCCAATTCTCAATAATAATGATCCATTTTCTCTCGAAAAATTACATTTAAGTAGGATTCTCTACATTCACATATACATAATTTTTGTTTAAATACACCTATGGCAACAAAATGGTGACATAACTAATTTTTTTATTTAATTACCATAGATTTGTGGGACTTTAGCTTTTAAACATGCAGTTTAAAGTGCTATCATCATTATATCAGGAGCTGAGACAATTATAACATCGCTCCATATATATTTTTACAATAATTTGATACTGGTATTAGACCCTCTCTACAATTTAAACATTACTTTGAACCATAAACAGGTTCTAAATACTCTTGAAGACAAAAGAATTAGCAATTTTATAGGCAATATGAAATTATACTAATCTAGTAAATCCAATGTAATTACATCGAATTTTTCTTTTTTCTAACTATTATTGTATCTTTATATTGCTCCTAACAAGCTATAAAATTTTAAAATTATTAAAATACCAACAGCAATCAAATTCAAATTCATAGCAACCACAATTTTTCTATATTAGTATCGCAACATTTCACAAGTTAAGAAATTATCCAAAAACCCGTTACCTAATATAAGTTGAGGGGATTTTGCAACTATTCTTTATATTATTATTGATTTTTATTTAACAAAATAATTAGGAGGACTAATACAACCAATGATGGCATTAATGAGTCCATTCTTACTTGCGAAACAATTTGATAAAGTATTGCAAATTTCACAATTTGTAGAGTATTTATTTTAAAACTAATCATGGTAATTAGCTTTGGAATTCGTTTTCAATACATTTGTGATCAAACTTTTAGCAATCCATTTCATTAATTAAAACTAGACTATAGGGTTTACAATAAATAACAGCAAATGTTAGATATTTCTACATATAACTAGCAAATACTTGAAATAAAATTAAGACTAGAAAAAATAAAGTTAGAAATAACCATTGGCATGCATTTAAGGAATTTTGAAATTGAAGTATTATTAAGATATTTTGAAATAAAAATATTTTATACTGAAGCATTGCATTAATTTATGGTAACATTATCCTAGCTAATTTATTAAATAAACTTTAATACTTCAACTTATATCTCAAAATAATATCAAAAGTCATTTCATTCTTTATGATGACTCGGAAACATAAAGATAAGGATATATTATTATTAGCAAACATTTGAATTGTCATATATACTTGCTTAATAGGAAAATGAAAGCAAATGAAATGAAAAAACAATTAATTAATATATGAATTTCTTAACATATTTACCATTTAATGAAACAATAAGAGAAGTTAAAGAGAAATAGAATTAGGAGTGCATCAGCGTTGCCTTTCACAATTACACTTATTAATCTTTATATCAATTCACTTTGTGTTGCTGCTAAAGAATTGTTAACTGATTGTGCAGCCATTACTACATCTTCAGGTTTAGATTTTTCCGATTGTAATTCTATCTGCACATCAAAAAAAGCTGGACTGCTTNTGATAAAAACTGCACATATGTCTTTTCAGTCATAATAAAATTAATCAAATCTATCATCAAATACTAAATATTTTCATCATCCAATTATTCATCAGGTTTGACAATCTCATCTCCTTCAACATAATTTTCTCTTAGTTCATATCCAATTCTCAATAATAATGATCCATTTTCTCTCGAAAAATTACATTTAAGTAGGATTCTCTACATTCACATATACATAATTTTTGTTTAAATACACCTATGGCAACAAAATGGTGACATAACTTATTTTTTTATTTAATTACCATAGATTTGTGGGACTTTAGCTTTTAAACATGCAGTTTAAAGTGCTATCATCATTATATAAGGAGCTGAGACAATTATAACATCGCTCCATATATATTTTTACAATAATTTGATACTGGTATTAGACCCTCTCTACAATTTAAACATTACTTTGAACCATAAACAGGTTCTAAATACTCTTGAAGACAAAAGAATTAGCAATTTTATAGGCAATATGAAATTATACTAATCTAGTAAATCCAATGTAATTACATCGAATTTTTCTTTTTTCTAACTATTATTGTATCTTTATATTGCTCCTAACAAGCTATAAAATTTTAAAATTATTAAAATACCAACAGCAATCAAATTCAAATTCATAGCAACCACAATTTTTCTATATTAGTATCGCAACATTTCACAAGTTAAGAAATTATCCAAAAACCCGTTACCTAATATAAGTTGAGGGGATTTTGCAACTATTCTTTATATTATTATTGATTTTTATTTAACAAAATAATTAGGAGGACTAATACAACCAATGATGGCATTAATGAGTCCATTCTTACTTGCGAAACAATTTGATAAAGTATTGCAAATTTCACAATTTGTAGAGTATTTATTTTAAAACTAATCATGGTAATTAGCTTTGGAATTCGTTTTCAATACATTTGTGATCAAACTTTTAGCAATCCATTTCATTAATTAAAACTAGACTATAGGGTTTACAATAAATAACAGCAAATGTTAGATATTTCTACATATAACTAGCAAATACTTGAAATAAAATTAAGACTAGAAAAAATAAAGTTAGAAATAACCATTGGCATGCATTTAAGGAATTTTGAAATTGAAGTATTATTAAGATATTTTGAAATAAAAATATTTTATACTGAAGCATTGCATTAATTTATGGTAACATTATCCTAGCTAATTTATTAAATAAACTTTAATACTTCAACTTATATCTCAAAATAATATCAAAAGTCATTTCATTCTTTATGATGACTCGGAAACATAAAGATAAGGATATATTATTATTAGCAAACATTTGAATTGTCATATATACTTGCTTAATAGGAAAATGAAAGCAAATGAAATGAAAAAACAATTAATTAATATATGAATTTCTTAACATATTTACCATTTAATGAAACAATAAGAGAAGTTAAAGAGAAATAGAATTAGGAGTGCATCAGCGTTGCCTTTCACAATTACACTTATTAATCTTTATATCAATTCACTTTGTGTTGCTGCTAAAGAATTGTTAACTGATTGTGCAGCCATTACTACATCTTCAGGTTTAGATTTTTCCGATTGTAATTCTATCTGCACATCAAAAAAAGCTGGACTGCTTGCAAGGACAAAGAGGTTCATGTATGAATTATCGAAATAATTTCTTAATTTGATATGACATTAATTAAAAATTCTATCATTTGTTCTTAAATGAAAGAAAGTTTATCAAATTTCTTATTTATAATTGATTTATAAATTCAATTTAAGTTAATTGGACGAATTGGAAGAAAACTGTAAATAAAAAACAATTAAAATTATTTTGATAGTAGTAACTCTTTTTACTATACCCTTTTTAGATATAAGTTTATCAGTGCTATTAGTATATTAATACTCATGCATAAATGCTATGATTTAGTCAGATTGTTAACAGATTATTGTTTATGGGATTTGCTCGAACAAACATGCATAGTATTTAACTAAGGATGATGTGAAGTCATTTCTGTCCAATTTATTGTGTCTGGAATAAATGTACAAACAAATTTGAAAGTTTGACAAAATTTTTTGATAATATTGTTACGATTGGATTTTCAAGGGTAATAATAAACCTAATTAAAGTTAGAACTTAAGAAGTAGTTTTGAGATTTTACAACTGTAATTTATTACCAGCTATTGGTTTTTAACTCCTGATGGCATATAATGGTTATAAATAAAACTAAAAACACCAAAAGTCCTNCTAATTAAAGTTAGAACTTAAGAAGTAGTTTTGAGATTTTACAACTGTAATTTATTACCAGCTATTGGTTTTTAACTCCTGATGGCATATAATGGTTATAAATAAAACTAAAAACACCAAAAGTCCTTAAGATAACTGCTACACATAGGGTTGCTATTGGGATAATTGTGCAAGTACTTAGCTAACATTTTCATTATTGCGAAAGGAATCTTGCAGAATATCTCTCTCGCAAATACTGAAATTGCTTACTTTTCGCCCTTGGTATTCAGTTTCTAAAAGTTCAAATTTTGCTTAAATCATGATGATTCTAATTATTATTGGAGATCAATCATCATGGTAATGGTATTAATAAATTGAATCTAAGATTTAAGAAACACACTAATAAATCATGTAAGTATTTGATTCTGAAATTTCAAATGCCATTTAATATTTAAAATTTTTTGCATATTTTCAATACATTTTAACATGTTCAATATTTGTCAAGTGTTTGGTCTAAAATCTATGTTAAAAGATGAACATTTACAAAACCAGATAATTTAATAGGAATATGAACACCACTCACAGGAATACCCATTAACTAAGATAAATACTCATTAATTCATTCAAGGTATGTGTATTATCACTATGATTTTAGCTTCATAAATACAATATCTAATAATTTGCAGCTAAGTTTACAGTGATATTAAATATATAGCAATAATTAACTGCAATTATCCTTGATAAATGTTACACAATAACTAGAAATTATCTTTGCAAATATTTTCTTGGTATTACAATTTAATTTACGCCTTTCCTTAATATTAATCTATAGTCATTATCAAATTAATAAAGATGTTATAATTTAAAAATTTACTTAATGTTTGATAATTTATTTTTTATCTCTCCATATTCAATATCAAATTAACGTCTGAATTAAATTAACATTTTAAATCAATTTTAATATATCAACCAACAGACACACACTAATAAAAGTTCCCTTAAAAAAAATCTTTATTTAATCTGTTATATTAATCATTTATAAGGATATAAAGTGTAATTTTACGGGGCTTTTGAAAAATGATATTTATTCTTGAATATTCTTCCTCAGTATATCTGATTGACTTTAGGAAGTTGAAGAAGAAGATTAATTATATAATGATTTTATTTTAATTTTCTTTAGTTTATTTATCAAATGTAAGTATATATTTTCCAAATTAAAAAAAAATTAATAATCTCATTTAATAAATAAAATATAATAAATAGT
>CAJJDP010000252.1:0-21294 GCA_905182995.1 Paramecium octaurelia | reverse complement strand
TAATTAGATGATCACTATAGGAAAACTCGACACTAAATACCTCATAAAATATTGTCTAACAAGAGGATGATGATTTATAATTAAGCTCGATTAAAAGAAAATTAATAATTAGTACTTTGAATGTGATGATAGCCAGAAATGATCAAATATAGCTTAATAAAAATTATATATAAAGAGAAAACAAAGATTGCCATATTCATAGAAGCTTTAATAATATTATAATTAAAAGAGTAGTATGATTATTAAAAATGTTATTGATAGAAGTTTTAAATGATACACAAAACACTTACCTTAAAATATCAATAAAATCTTTAAAACTGTTTTTCAGAGAAAAGTAAAAATAAAGAATAGTGAACTAAAATGGAATTGAATAGAAACAACTTAGGACTAATGAAGGAATTGAATGATAATTTATATATAATGATACAAAAGATAATGATTGATAAAGATGATAAAACAGATGACGATGACGATGAGAGAAAAAACGTTAAACAACTAAATTTTTATGAGTGAAAAATAATTAGATAAAATAGATCAAATTTATTTTATATTAATGATGTATATAAATATTCATTTTTTATTTTTTAATTCAGTAATTAAATTTTTAAATTGCTCCTAATTTGATTAGCAATTTTATATTGCCTGTTCATAATTCTTTAGAGCTGATTAGCATTTCTTGACTTTTTTTAATGCATTACCTAATAAAATCAAGACATTTCAAACCTTTATTAATATAGGCAGCTGCATCATTTGGATCTAGTTCGATTACTTTATCAAAGCAAATAATTGCATCGTTATATTAGTTCAGATTATTTAAGACATTACCTAATACAATCAAGATATTTCAAACCTTTATTAATATAGGCAGCTACATCATTTGGATCTAGTTCGATTACTTTATCAAAGCAAATAATTGCATCGTTATATTATTTAAGATTATTTAAGGCAATACCTAACACAATCAAGACATTTCAAACCTTTATTATAATAAGCATTTGCATAATTTGAATCTAGTTGGATTGCTTTGTCATAGCAAACATTTGCATCGTTATATTTGTTAATATTATTTAAGGAATTACCTAATACAATCAAGACATTTCAAACCTTTATTAATATAGGCAGCTGCATAATTTGGATCTAGTTGGATTGCTTTCTCATAGCAAATAATTGCATCGTTAAATTTGTTAAGATTATTTAAGGCATTACCTAATACAATCAAGATATTTCAAACCTTTATTATTATAGGCGACTGCAAAATTTGGGTCTAGTAGGATTGCTTTATCTTAGCAAACAATTGCATCATTATACTTTTTAAGACAATGTAAAGAGTGTCCTAAAATTGAAAACAAATAATAATACCTTTAGAAATTTACCCAATAATATACCTTGGATTATATTGTAAAGCTTCACCAATACACAAAATAGCTTAAGAATGCTGTTTCAAATCATCTAAAGAAAAGCCTATTTTGTTATATAAATGATTACTTTTTCTATACAAAGCATGAAGATGTTAAGGATCCTCTCTTAAAACTATTTCGCACAACTCAATAGCCTATTGAAATTATTTTTCTTCATTTAATGCATAACCTAAGTAAATTAAATATTTCAATTACTTTTTGCAATTAAAATAAAAGCATTTTATGGGGTTTTCCGTAATTCTTGATCTGAATAATCTAATAAATCTCTAAACAAGTTATTATTAGTTTTTTTCGCCTAATCCCTCATAATTATTCCTTATCCTGGTTAGTTCATCTCAATTAAACAAATACCTAATTATGTAAAATAGAATCAAATTACTTTTAAACAATGTCGCCAAAGATTAGTATTTTTCTGATAATTTTATAGATTAATTAATTTTTTCATTAGCCTCCTGCCATTTCTATTAATTAAGTAATTATATTCCTAATTTATTATAAACCACTAGAATACCTTAGTAAAGTGCATTTTCAATATCTTGTTTAATATCTAAGGTAGATTATTATCCTTAAGTTAAATCCAATGCCTAAATCATTTTTTATATTCCAACTAATTAAGTTCCTTTAATATTACTTATATAAAATTTACCAATTTAGTTTTACTTCAAAATCTCCTCTTAATTGTTTAAATATTGATACCATTCTTTTATCACTTATAAATTGTCTCTCATATATTAATAATCTTATAGACTTAAACATTCAGATATCATAACTAATTATGTTTTCATATTCTCCAAATATTTTGAGGATTCTTCATATTTTATTTTGACTTGTGTAAATGATTTATTTAATTGTGTTGCTAAATCGAGTATTTTCTAATCGAATTTTGTGATATAACTTAGATTTAACCAAATCCTATTAGATCTTTCTTGCAATTAGAATGCTTCTTAGGATCAAATCCACATTATCGACAGAATTGAGGTCTTGAAACTTAACATCCCAAATTTAAACAATATCCTTATATTGGTTCTCCTTCATGCATAATATCTTAACACGTAAACACTTTCATGATATTAATTTTATTTATAATTAAATTATTAAAATATTCTAAGCGAAAATTTTTTATTTATATTGATATTTTTAGGTATTCTATTAATTTACTCTTTAGGGTCTTAAGTTACACCTTATCCCTTAAAGAAAATCAGAATTTGAGAATGTACATATCGATCATTCAATATTAGCATCTAATTGCGTTTTGCTTAGATTAACCATAAATGATAATTCATACCTACATGTATATAAAATCTAATTTCTTACTCTTGCCTTCTAATAATTCCAGATTATCATCACATCATCAGTCCAGCTAATTTTGATTATATTAAAAAGGCAATCTTTGATCTCTTTCCTTTTTTTTTTTAGTAGGCTAAATATTTTCTTAAATTTCAATTCTACTTTGATTTACTAAAATCACATATCGAAACTTGATTGCTCAAATAAAAATGTGTAAATTTCTTAAATTACAATTTTATCATTCTTTTAGATGTATTCTTTTACAACTTTTAACACCTATATTAAAGCTGATATTTAAAGTTAATGCTCAAACATTAATTTTTAAGTGATATCAAAAAGATCTAAAATATAACCTGCTTCTTAAATTGGATGGTCTTAATAATTGGTTAATATTAATCAGCCGGAAATTGTTCTCATACCTTCAACAACAGGAAATTTTGTGAATTCATCATAATATGTGAAAATACTTACAGATTTTGAATATAAAGAATTTAAATATTGATAGGCTGTGTACATGTTGTAGTTCAAAACCAATAGTAGTAGTACCAATAACCATGTTAGCATTTCTTCCAGATGATTACTTAGAACCAATCATGTAGCCTGAAAATTGATAACCATAAGCCTTTTAGCCTTTGATTATAAAATCGAATAACATCTCTCCTGCCGATAACTACAACAATTTGAAAAATATGGCTAATCCTATGAATAGATGATTTATTTAGATAAATATCTATTTAATTAATTTTGTAAATTCTAATATCTATGAATAAAAAAAGTAAGATAAGCAGAACTTTTATGAAATGAAATTCTAAAAATATTAAAAAAGTTTCAATGAGCTTAAATAATATACATGGTTTTTACAATTAAGGAATTATGGTAAAATATTAAAAATAAGGTGACTAAGTTAATAATATATTGAATGAACTTATTTTAAGTTAAACAGATAAGAAGTTTAAAAATTAATTAAGAATTAAATTGATTTAGAAAAAGTAGCAATGATATAGTTAATTAAGTATAAAGATGGTCAGCTATTCAAATTGCAAATTTCAAAGTAAAAACTAAAGAACCAATTATATATTCTAAATTAAACAAATTAAAATATAAACAATCTCTTATGAGGAGACAGTTGAAGAAGACATAATTTACTCTTACCTAAATCTAATTTTGGTATTAAAAATTAACCGAAAAAATTACTGAAATTAATCTAAATACTTAATCGAAAGACTCTTCTAAATATCTTAGAAAATATGATTTTTGGCCCTAATTTAAGAATATTATTGATAACTCTTTAAGACTAAGTTTCAATTAACAATTTTCAAAATAAATTATAACAAAAGTCATTCTCAGAAAAATAGTGGATTTTCATTAAAAAATTTGTAACAATTTTAACTAATATATATAAGTGGACTAATTGAATTATACTTCATATCCACAGCTAGTTTTTAATCTTATATAATTTGATATAATTAAGATTTCTCAAATTGAATAAGTTTTCTTCTAGTGAAACTTGATACAATTGTACTTCGTTATATTGTTATTTTAAATATGTAACAGTTAACTTTTCAATAGATTCAAATTACCTAAGATTTAATTATTAGATAATTGAATTTTTCTAAGTAATTTTCTTAGGCTAAAGATTAAGAAGGATCAAAAATTTGTTTTGATAATGATTCATGAAAAAAATACAAATAAACTCAAATAAAATTTGGAAAATTTACATATTTCAGAGATATTTATTAATATGGAACAGGTAAAGTATCGAAAAGGCAAATTAAATTAGGAACCAGAAGAAAAATGGTATATGGATTAATAAATGAAATGGAGAAGCACTTGGAAATTTAGGTGGGTACTTTTAAGATGGGGAAAAGCAAGGTTAATGGAATGAGCTAATTAAGAATTTTCGAAGGTATAAATTTTGAAGACAAATTACAATAGTCAAGCTCAAGTATTGGAATGGGAAGAATACATGGATATTTAAAAATTGGTATATGGGATATCTCTATCATGAAATAAAGATGTAATTTATTGAAATTCAAAATTAGTGGATATTAGGGAATATAAAATTGATAAGAAGGTTGGCAAATGGGATATTTTTGTTGAGGGAATAGAGATATAATAATATAGAGTAAAAGAATGTTTAGTGATGGTGGATTGTATGACGAAAAAGGTGATGGGAAAAAGATTGGAACATGGATTGAGTCAAGCGAAGAACATAGAGAAACAACAAAGGTTGTCTAAATGAAGTTTATAAATTCGGTAATAAAGCAAGAGTGGAATATATATTTAATGCCTAGTAGATATAAAATTATATAATAAACTTATATTTTAGAGATGGTGGATCTTATCATGAAAAGTAGATTGAATGAGTGAAGAATTGCAACTTTTACTTAAATCAATTGTATTGGGAATTATGAATATGGAAAAAAAATGGGTAGATGGGATTTTGTAAAAAAGAGATTTAGTAGTACATATGAAGATTGGGGGGGATGGATTGAGTTGAGTAATACATTAGGTAATGGAATAGAATAATCAAGATTTCTTATGTTGGCGAGGATAAGGGAAAAATGTTGTAAGATGGGTTATTAAAAAATAAGGGAAAAGATATGTAAATAAGGTAATTAGTAAATATAAAGTGGAGATGGTTCATATATGAGGAAGGTTATGAGGTTAAGATAGGGAGATGGGCTGAGTTATGGAAGTTATTTAATAGGTATTAATAAGTCATTTGGGATGGAGAATATTAAAAAGGGTAAAAAAGGTGATTGATGGGATCTTATAAATTTTAGCAGATGTAAAATAGAATTATTAACACTATTATATTATGATTCCAATTGGGTTTGAGGGAATAATTAAAGAGATAAAATAGAGTAGATTCTCTTTATTCAATTAGAAATTTTTTAGAAAGAAAATATCATCATCTTAAATTATAGTATGAATTGTAGCCACTTTAACATTTGATCAAATTTCAACAAAGGAATTAAGGCTAAGAATTTGACAGATTATTATCAATTATATATGGAACTTTATGGATAATATGAAGCAGCCCTAAATTCTGATACTTAATACTTGAAAAGCTATATTACATTGAAAAACCAGGAATAGGAGCACAAACGAACTTTATTATATGCTTGTTGCAGATCTGGATACTAAGATTGTGTATTCTATTTACTCTAGCTTGGTTGTGACTTACAATAATAACAGAACACGAATAGCAAACCATTACAAGTGGCCAGCTACTACCTTTGTGAAAAAACTTGATTACGTTATTAACAAGTGATAGTGCTAATGACAAGGCCAAAAAAATATTTATGGACATCGTCCTTCAGATGAAGCTAGAAAAGATTCCATAAAATAATAGATCACAAGCAGTTCAGATCATAAAATAATAAATTTTTTTTAAGACTTAAAAATTAAGGCTTGTCGATGGTATTTAAAAATCTTGGGATGACAACATGATTTGGATGTAGAGATGTTGATGTTACAAAATTATTTAAGAATAAAGGATAAAAATCTCATTTATATCATTGAACTAGATTTGATTATTTAAAACCTATTCTAGATGTAGGATTGTAACCATCCGGCACATAAGCATAACATAGAAAAGTAGTTATGCCTGCTGGTAATATTTAATCAAATGCAACAGTGGGTGGAATTAAAATTGGGGAAAACCTAGTTTCACAAGTCCCATTCTTTTTATACAGCTGATCTTGTCTTCTCTTCAAGGGTTATATGTTAAATCAATAGTACTGTTGTCTTGTGGAAGCTGTAATTAATTGGAGTATATTTTGAATACACATCGACGGTTGTAAAGAGGAATTTTTATGTTCCTTATAAGTCCAAGATATTTGAGGTATAAAATTGATTGCAGCTAAGTTAAACTATTAATTAAAGAAGAGAGGATGCATGTAAGTAATTGTGTTATCAGCATTATTTTTAAGAGAGTAAAATTTATAAGATTAAAAACAAATGTGATGAATGCATAGGTTTCCTTGATAATTCCATTGCATGTAAAAGTGAGATATATAAATTTTATTGTTATAAAAATAATCAATTTTATTAAGTTTTAGGACAGTAACATTGAGGAATAATACCAGACTATAATAAAAATCTAACCATTAGAAATAAAAAGATATTTTTTATTTTTTTTCTATATCTCCTTTTATAGTAAATGATAATCAATTATTATTTCATAAATAGATGGCAATTTAAAATCCTAAACGGTTTAATGAACAAAAAATTTTCAATTCAATTTCATCAACCATTTAATATTCGTAATTTCAAATATTTCAATCAAAATCATGAGGCAATCATTTAATTAATACTATTACCCTCTGAAAAGGCGTTGATTACATTAAAATTTCTCATGCAATAGAATCAACAGTCAAGATTTAGTCTACTTTTAATAAGAAATAATCTCTTTATATGAGTTTTAAATTTTTCATTCATTTATTGTTTAATTGAAGTTAAATGAATTCTATAAATTATAAAAGTTAAAGATTTATAATTATAGTTAAGGGTTAGAGATGGAGATGGACAAATAAATTCACTTTTATTGGATTTAGTTCATAAATACAATGCTGATGGTGTGATCTCGGATAAGCAACTCAAATGAATTATTATTTTCTGGAATTTTGAACTTTGATGAATTTTTTATCCTTGTTCATTATACAAATTTACTAGTGGCCATATTGAAATGGAACTAAAACAGTCATAAATCAATCAGCATGAGAGTCCTGTAAAGTTAAAAGAACTAAATTAGTTATTGACAAACAACTAATAAGGATAAATCAGATTTTAAAGAGTAGTAATTGTAAAAAATTATTTTACTAATCGATTTTATTGAAGAATTAACTCATCTATAAGAATAACTTTCTAAAACGGAAGCAATCTAAAATTCTCCTAACCTACTTTGGAGTTATCCAAGAAGCTGTACCATATTAAGATAACTATTTTAGTCCCAAAAACTTCTTTCAATATTTCAATTAAGAGTAATAAATAAAAAATTTGTTCTGCTGTTATTAGTAGTTCTTATTACTAAATAAAAATACGTAATTTATCGTATTGTATATTTACTCAGTATAATGAGGTGAATAAACTATGCCTAATTAAACTTAATTAATTTACCTTACTTTATTTATGTTTTAAATATATGATAATTACTTTTTAAAAATTTCTTTAATATTCAATTTATATCTCCTAATCTAATTTATGAATAGTCATAATTAAATCGATTATATCAAAGAATTATAGCAAAATTTCGAAAATTAATTTATTTGAAGTAGAACCTTATATTCAATTCATTATTATATTGAACCAAGGTTTAAAGTCAGAAATAATTAAATTAATTAGTATTTTAAAAAAAAGTCTATATTAGTTAAAACTAACAATAAGTTTATGTTTGGAGATTACTGTTCCTTAAATTTGTTCTTTTATCAAATTAACTTAGGATATAACAACTAGCCAATTCAATAAATCAAGATCTATTTTATTTTGTTTGTTTCGTGATAAATTTACTATTTATTTTTATCATCAATCACTAAAAATCTCTTTAATATTTTATATGCACTTTGCACTAAATTAAACAATTAACTAAACCTCTCAACTTTCTTAAATATTTCACCGAGTTTTTAAATTAAGAAAAGACACATACACTTTGAACCCTTCAATAAATTAATATAGTTGTTTATAATCAATAATAAGATAATAATGTGTTAGGAAATAATTTTACTTAATATATTATTTCTTATATTATATGAAAGTGTTATATATAATATTAGGGTACCTTATAAACTACTTAAATTCAAAGTGCCTTGAATTACAATAGCAACATTAAATAACTTGTTATTCTTTTGCATTCGGGTGCTGTATAATGGAAGGAGATCAAGAAGATTTTGAAGATCTCCAACAGATTAATACTCAAATTGTAACAAAGTCATTCTAAATTCCATGCGCTAACGAACCTATTTTAATAAGATTCATCGATT
The DNA here is from genome assembly GCA_905182995.1 of Paramecium octaurelia. NCBI lineage: Eukaryota > Ciliophora > Oligohymenophorea > Peniculida > Parameciidae > Paramecium > Paramecium octaurelia. The sequence continues at coordinate 12,605 of CAJJDP010000252.1, read as the reverse complement.
CTTTGAATCAAAATAAAATACAAGAAAAGTTGATGTGCTCCTTGTTTGTTAATCTTAAATATTATATCACTTGTATAGGTTTTGACTTAATTTTTTATGAGGAATAAAAAAATTATAGTGAATTAATTAGAATAGATACAAAAATATCAGCTAATGAAATATGCGATGAATTTTTTACAAATGAAGATGGCATTTTGAGTTTATTTTGTATTGGTTAGTCAACTTTAAAATATTATTCTTTGGATTTTCAAAGTAATGAAACTTTAATTTTGGAATATGATGTTTCAGAACAAATAGAGGATAAATGCAAAAAAAACTAACTAAAAAAAATCTAAGATTAATAAATTATTTTATTTTATCAATGTTCAAGATGGAAAGTTATTTTAATTACGAACAATCAAGTTATTACTTTAATTGATGCTTAAACGAAATATTAATAGGGTTATATAACAAGGCTCACTTTTATTGATGATGTAGTTGATTGTGAAATTAATTCTGATACTTATGCTATCTATCTGATAGAAAATAATTTTTATGTGCTAGTGTATTATGATTTATTTTAAAAGAAAATTCTAAATTAGATTATTGTGGAGAGGGAATATCGAATTTAAAAATTACTATTACATCAGAAATGTTCAATTCTAATGTTAGTCAATGAATTAGATAAAAATGACTCCTCAATAATAAGAGCTTAATATTATCAGTAAGTCCTAATGAACAAATTTTATTCAATAAATAATATTCATATTCATTCAGATCTAATTTTCCTATAAAATTAATTTGAATTAAATGTGTTAGTAAATGTTCGGATTAATTAGACATATCAAATTTGCAACACCTCATTGTAATTTTTTGATTTTGATAATTTATTCTGCTAATTTGATTGGAAGAAAAATGTGCTATAATTTTATAAATATGAACCATTAAGTACTTTTATAGAACCTAAATAACGGTATGTATATGTAATCGAGAAAACCAATTTATTTAAAAGAGATGATACTATCAAATGTTTTAAATTGTTACCCAAAAATAGCACTTAGACAGAAAAATAGGAATCCACTTAGCTGATTTAATTTGAGTATAATTGCTAAAATAAGATATAAATTTTATGGAATTCCAATAACTCTAATTACTTTAAAAATAATACTTATAACATATACAGTAGTTCAGGTAATCTTAAGGTAAGTATCAGGAACAATGAGGACTTTTAAGACATTTGTTTTGCAAGATTTAATAAATTGTATAACCAAGGTAGGTTTTAGTTAAAAAAAATCACAATAGGTCACATCAGTTTCAAAAATGGATCTTTTTTTTATATCTATGATTGTCGATAAAAAAGAGTTGTAATATCAGTAAACATAGATAAATATTATGTACTTGAATATGATATAGGCTATTATTTTGTGAATAAAAGTAATAATAATGATCTGGCAGGAGTTTAGTTTTCAGGTGAATTTCTTTCTCATTTCTAATTAAACATAAATGAAGAGATTACTAGTGTTAAGAAAATTTATTCAAGTTTATTTATTTACACAAAGGCTTCTAATTTACCTTTAATCATTTAAATTAAGTTTGAGCAACCTGTAAGATACTATTTATCAAAAGGTTTTTATTAACCTGAACCTATTCTATTTTATTTTGAGTCATATAACTTAAAATTAATTCAATATTAAAGCATTATAGCTTTTGAAAGTAAAGAATTTTTCAGATGCTTTCAATTTTAAGAATCATTAATCATTTCTATTTAAGCTTTACATATGTTAGAATGTTATTCTATAGTTTCAATACAAAATTAAACTAGATCATTGATTCTATATAATTTAATTCAGTAAGAATTACATTAAATATCAAATTACACTATTTAAAACTTTTCATTTTATTATCCTATTAAATACCAAATTAATAACCTTAAGTTAGCTATTTTAATTTAATAAAACAATTTGCTATATATAGCCATTTTTTCACATAGCATGTCCAAGTTATCATTAGATTAAATTATAGGTAAATTTACTTATTTATTCATTAAGCAACCGATGATTCCTTTTTTAAAATTGATATTGCTCTCCTACTTTTTTCCTTTGATAAAGTTTGGAGGTAATTCTTATTAAACCAATTTTTAATTGAATTAGAGCTCGAAAATTTCCATTTAAATGTTGCATCATAAACTGTTTCAATGATCAACAGAGAAGAAGGAGATATTGAATTAAAGATTGAAATTGAGAATCAATGTTCTTAGTTATCTTCTCTTATGAAATCTTCTATAATTTAAATTTAACAAAATAAAAATTTAAAATTAGATTTGTCAAAAATGTTTTATGGTCCAGTTGGTAATTTGAAAATTTTAAATAACTCAAATGTTGTTTTGAAGGGACCTTTTCAATTTATAAAATAACTTTAAGAATGTGACGATTAAACCTCAGCATTATGCATTAAACTATATCACTTTTAAACGAAAATAAAAGAAATACATTTTGAAGTAATAATATAAGAAAATATAATTGTTGGAGTAATACATAGATATTCTTTCAATACTCATTATGTAACTTGGATAAAATAGTAATATTTCCTTTGTGTTTCATAATTCATAAACTAATTAGTTATTGAATTAATTTAATGTTCTGAAAAATAGGGTTATAGTTGTAGAATGGTATCAAATCTTAATTTTGAAATAACAAGAGATTAGATTAATTTTGAAAATTCATTTAGGGCTGGTAATTTAATAAATCTGAAAGGCAATAATACTTAGGCTTTTATTATTATAGATGATATAAATTATAAAATAAAAATTTTACCTGCCATTATTATAGATATCATATAAATTGAGAAGTCTGATAATTAATACCTTATTCTATAGAAAGATTCAAATGATTTAGAATTAACTATATACACAACTAATTTACATTAGATATACTCATTAAAAATAAATGAAGAAATCTATGCGAAAATGATTAAATTTAAAAATTTTAATAAATCTAAATTTACAATGAAATTTGTTTCATGTAAGTATTCTGGAGATTTAATTAACATTAAACTGCTCACATTTGATAAAGATTTTTCATAATTGTTTTAGTTATAATTGAATTAATAAAAGAATTAAATCTTATTGGATTTATAAAACTATTTTAGAAATTAAATCTAAAAAATTCCTTTTGCTATGAGTGAAAATGATGTTATCTAATATGTAGATGATAGTCTTTTAGTTTTACAATAAACTTAGAATAATTTTTTAAAACTGTATCAAATTCAAGAAGATAGAAAATTAATTGATTATTTTTACAATTCAAATTTTTTTATCTAAATAACAAGATTAAATACTACTCATTTCATTTTCAGCAATGATTCTTTTGTTTAAATAGGATTAATTGGATATGAATTGGAATTATAAAATTATGATGAAGCTAGATAAAATTTTGAATTGTTGGCTTAAAATGAGGTATCAAATGTAAAAGTATCACTTTAAATACATATAATTAAAACAAACTTGTAGTTTACAAACAGTATTCTATTAATTTAGATAACTTGCTTTGTTTTTATACTCATTTACACTAGAAAAATGAAATCAAAATCTATGATTCAAAAACAAAATGGTCAATGATAATCTAACATTTATTTTATATAATTATTAGTTTTAATTAATACAAATGGCTGAATAATTTACAAATATTTCTTTAATTTTTGATAAATCCGTTTATAGATGAGTTTCTAGTAATTTCTATGAGTAAGAATCATTTAATTTTGATATGTCAAAAATATTATGAAAAACAATTTAGAAGACTTAAAATAAATACATTATAAAAATATTTGATTAAACTACTAAAATTAATAATTATGAATTTAATAATAATGCCTTAATCCTTTTTTTTGAAATTTTTCATTTCATAATATTTACGAAACCTCAATTATTTATAATTTAACCAGTCATATATAAAGTTAGAAAAAAAATTGATTTTTTTCTTTTTTATAAAGTAATTTAGCGAAAGCAAGGTTTGATTTGATTATTTAAGAATTTTTTAATAACAGTTTAGAAAGATTAAATTATAAACAAAATTATAGGATGACCTCAGTTTTTACTTGATCATATATTATATTATTAATATTTCCCATTGCAAACACTTAAAAGAGTTATCCTTTAAAACAATTATTAATTGTTATTAATTTTCCAATAATTTTTTTTGATTGCTTTCAGCAAAAGCATATAAGCATATTATACAATACAATGAACTATAATTAATTGATGCCTTCAAATCCTCATTTCTCTCAAATAGATTCAGCATCTTAAGTAACGAATAAAGCTTATTTCGGTCTAAAAATTTAAATTTCTAGTCATCCTATTGACTCTATTCATTCATATAAAAATGAAAAATCAAGTTACTTGATTTGGGATACCTGAAATTCTCTTAAACTAATGCTTGAATCTTAACATCGTTTTACCCTTATATTTCTTAGGATAAATTATTANGATGATAGTCTTTTAGTTTTACAATAAACTTAGAATAATTTTTTAAAACTGTATCAAATTCAAGAAGATAGAAAATTAATTGATTATTTTTACAATTCAAATTTTTTTATCTAAATAACAAGATTAAATACTACTCATTTCATTTTCAGCAATGATTCTTTTGTTTAAATAGGATTAATTGGATATGAATTGGAATTATAAAATTATGATGAAGCTAGATAAAATTTTGAATTGTTGGCTTAAAATGAGGTATCAAATGTAAAAGTATCACTTTAAATACATATAATTAAAACAAACTTGTAGTTTACAAACAGTATTCTATTAATTTAGATAACTTGCTTTGTTTTTATACTCATTTACACTAGAAAAATGAAATCAAAATCTATGATTCAAAAACAAAATGGTCAATGATAATCTAACATTTATTTTATATAATTATTAGTTTTAATTAATACAAATGGCTGAATAATTTACAAATATTTCTTTAATTTTTGATAAATCCGTTTATAGATGAGTTTCTAGTAATTTCTATGAGTAAGAATCATTTAATTTTGATATGTCAAAAATATTATGAAAAACAATTTAGAAGACTTAAAATAAATACATTATAAAAATATTTGATTAAACTACTAAAATTAATAATTATGAATTTAATAATAATGCCTTAATCCTTTTTTTTGAAATTTTTCATTTCATAATATTTACGAAACCTCAATTATTTATAATTTAACCAGTCATATATAAAGTTAGAAAAAAAATTGATTTTTTTCTTTTTTATAAAGTAATTTAGCGAAAGCAAGGTTTGATTTGATTATTTAAGAATTTTTTAATAACAGTTTAGAAAGATTAAATTATAAACAAAATTATAGGATGACCTCAGTTTTTACTTGATCATATATTATATTATTAATATTTCCCATTGCAAACACTTAAAAGAGTTATCCTTTAAAACAATTATTAATTGTTATTAATTTTCCAATAATTTTTTTTGATTGCTTTCAGCAAAAGCATATAAGCATATTATACAATACAATGAACTATAATTAATTGATGCCTTCAAATCCTCATTTCTCTCAAATAGATTCAGCATCTTAAGTAACGAATAAAGCTTATTTCGGTCTAAAAATTTAAATTTCTAGTCATCCTATTGACTCTATTCATTCATATAAAAATGAAAAATCAAGTTACTTGATTTGGGATACCTGAAATTCTCTTAAACTAATGCTTGAATCTTAACATCGTTTTACCCTTATATTTCTTAGGATAAATTATTATTTTTTTGTAATTTTATTAATGATTAATTATAAAATTAAATAGTGATGAATATTACCAATGTCAATTTCTTTCACTCCATTTTTATCCTTAAGAAAATAAATGGCAATTTTAACAGTTATATTTCACTAAATTAATCTGAAATCTGTTTGAAAATATTGTCTGATTAATTTTATATAGATTGTATAAAGGCCAGAGAGATCAAGCCTTGTTCTCAATAAGGGGTAAAACATATCCTTATCTAAGCCAAACTCCAGACCATTAGTCATCAATTCACTATACCTCCTTTAATAAAAAAGGGATACTTACGATTAAAATTTTTGAAAGTAATTTCTTAACGAGAGAATGCTTCTTAGAAGATTGTTAAAATGTTCTGAGTATAAAATCTGAAATACTCATTAATTAATTATACAAATATTCAATATTTAAATATAGCTCGTTGCCATAGGGATCAATATTACATTAGAAATGGAAAGCCTTTCGTATTCTAGTATTCTAGAAAACTTAATTTGAATATTGATCACCATAATGAATCTAAATGATACCTAGATTAGGTTAATTTTTCATGTTTTAGTAATTCTGTATGAATGATAATTATTCTTTAAATTTTTTATGATAACATAATTTTGATATTAATTATTGTATAACTATAATTGTATATTTGTTATTAATTAATAAACTTCAACCTATATTTGAGAGTAGATATCCATTTCTTTTGTTGACGATAAAAAGTCAGATTAATGTTAACACATCAAACTTCATAATTCATCTATTAAAGTAAAGATTTATTTGATTTTGTATTGCTTTTAGCTAAAAATAAATATATTTCTCAATGAAAATAAAATCCAGATTAGACATTACACTACCATTTTGGAACCAAATTAATAGTTTGTCAAACGGGTTAATCTAAAATTGGTAGTAAAGATTATGAATTAAAATAAATTTACATAATAATATTTTAATATTTAATTATAAATTCAATTACTATTTATTCTTTACTTTATGTAAATAAAATCCTATAAAGAAGTTTTACAAATATCCCTCCTCTTATTTTCTTAGGTATTTTTTATTTTATAAATCTTCAATTTTTATTCGCTATTACGTTAAAAAATGTAAAAGAATAACATTTCCTATGGCATCTTTTGCTTTTTATGCGACGATGAAATTTATTTGTTAATGTAAAAAAACTTATTTGCAAATAGATTATCAATTTGTTTCAGTAATATTTGAAACCACCACAATAGAGCTCTCTCTCAAACAAGAAATTCCTTAATTTTTGAATTTTATAGATATGCTATATCCATGATAATTGATATTTGAAATGAATAACAAAATAAATCAAAATTTTTATTTACAAGATGTCATGAAATGATTCTTGATGAAAGATTGTGATCATAACTCTCTTATTTAATTCAAAAAAAAGAAAGTATGTTTAAATTATAAAAATAATAATATTATTATTGCAATTAAAAAATCAATGTTGTGCATTAACAAACAATAATTTCATCTACAAGTATTATAAAATAAATAGGTATAATTTTCTTTATTGTAATACAAGTAACTCTGTTAATAGCGAATATCTACTTTATTATTAGATAACCAGATAATCCTTATAGAATTAGTTACAAAAAGATGATAATGTGTGAAGCAATAATTTATTAATTTAAAATATCATATTAGTTAAATGATATGAATGAAAAGATAATATGTTCTTGGTGGATTTTTTGCTTTAGACATTATAGCACATTTATTTTCCTTTTCAATATCAATTCGGGTATAATTATATTTAATATCTCATTATTATTAGCATGAAACATTACAATATGATTATTCATTTCAAAGCACTTTTTGATTCACCTTTATGGATTATATATTTATTATAATTAAATCCCTCATCTAACTCAATTCATGGTTCAATTTTCAAACCATACTTTTTTCATCATTTTGTCCACCAACACTTAATTTTTAATTTAAATAAATATTTCAAATTTTTCTTTAACCTTTTCTTCATCTAAATCTCCCAATTACCACTTTTTCCCATATTTATAAACACCCTTAACAATAACTTATGAATCCCCTCTAAAATCTATTACTTAATTCTCCCAATATCAGTTTTTCCATTTTTATATTTACCTATACAAATTACTTAATGATCCCCACACTCCTAGCTTCATGCTATCATCAACTTCATCATAAGATCCTTCACCGCTAACAATTCGCTGCAATTTTTTCATTTTATAATTCCATCATTCCTTTTATACCAAATATCCCATATAACTAATTTTACTGGTTTTGATATTTAGAAATATAAGTAATTTATGATTCCCTTTCAAATCCATCACCTATATCAATCAATTCTTCAATTGTAATATCATAATGTTCATCATATGATCCTTCACAATATACTTTCTATATAGATTACTCCATGATTTCTAATTGATAATTAATATCTCATCTGCCTTTTTTTACTCACTTTTCTATACACCATTATATGTTATTTTGAACAATCTTTAACCCCTCAATTATTTCAATCCCATTGACATTTTCTTTATCATACTATTCACCACGCCTAAAACTTGTTATAAATAATTTTTGAAGGCCGAAGCACTGTACTGTGCTTTCATACCTTTCCATCAAGTATAAAATCAGATACTCCAAATAAAGAATTTATTATACTTGCATGAAACATCTCTTCAATTAAACCAAATACTTTTAATAACAGGGGCACATATATTGTGTTAATGGAAGCAAGGAAGGAATTACTAACTCTCCTTCCTATACATTTCATAGTAGAATTAAGAAGTCCTAACTCGAATAGAAGAAAAAGAAGATACATAAGCAATTTGTTTTCAAAAAAGATATCTAATTACTCCCAAAGGTTCGTGAATTATTCGAATGTTTGCTAATCCAAGTAACAGGTTAGAACTAGAAGTTTTTATACTAAATATTTACTCCTCTTTAGAATAGTATGATAAAAAATCAAAAAAAGCACTAGAAAACTTTAACTATAACTTATGACAACAAAGCGATATATATATAATGTTGGTAAATTAAAATTTGTCAGCCAATTTAAATCTTTATAAGACATGCTATTCTGATTACCATATTTTGTTGGCAAAAATCTGACTACAGAAGTCGCATTTATCAGCTAAATAATATCAGTTCTACCCAGTTAAATAAAATATCTATCTTTTAAACTCTCTAATAAATTAAAATAAATCGCTTAAATAGTTTACTTAGAGATATAATAGAAAATTAACCAAATTCAATATTCTTAAAGTAGAGCATAAACACTAACTAAATGTATTAATTAAATTTATAGCCAAGCAATAAATAGCATTCTACGTAGAACTGAAAAGTAATTAAGAAATAATTAATTAGAAAAAGCCTTCAAATTAATCAATATATTAATTATGAACCCTACAAAGAGAGGTAGTAGTATCGTGAATTGTTTCATAGATGGTGATTCACTTATAAGCTGTAAGAAATAAATTCTTTTGAATTGCCTAAAATAGCTTGCCATATTTAAAGAGATATAAACATATTCTCTACTACAACTTCCTAAAATAATTCAATATCGCTTGGAGAACTTTAATTTACGAAATAAAGAATGTCATATTACTGATTTAGTATTTAATTTCGGAAAAAATCATTTGGTTCCCTTTAATAAAGCATATCCAAACATTCCAGAAAAAGACTAATTCAGACCTATAAGTGTAAAGTCCAATGAAAAATGGCTAGAGATTAGATTCCCACATAATATTTGGTGAAGAATGTACCTTTAAAGAATAATTTGGTTTCATTAGAGATGATGGAATCCAACCATAATTACTCAAACTAATTACTGATATACAAAGGTTGAGAAAAAAGATCAAAGAGTAGTTGTATTTATTAATTTTTGATCGGCCTACAACTGCCATATTATTTAACCTATTAAATGTGATGCTTGGCTTAGACAAGGAGGAAACAATTTTCATTTAAAATTTAATGAGTCGGTAGTATTTATTATAAGATAAAAAAAAATCTATTTAAAAAATGGGGTGCCATACGGAAGAATACTTTCATAAGCAAAAGTATCCAATTTTATTCGTTTGTAAGGTTTTTTACAAAGCAAATTTAAATTTTTCAGTTAAAATTGGAAGGACTCACCTAAAGTTTGAAATAAGATATTTTTAAATATATTATGTTATTGATACTCAATACAAAATTTTTGACAACTTAATATATTCGAAGGGTCTTAAAGGAAATTTTCAACGATTAACAATTTGTAATATTTCAAATCTTGAATTTATTCAACATCATTAAATTGAAAAATAAAGCACGTTAATTTGTATATTTTATTTGCTGTTGTCTTAATTATACTATATTACAAAGAAACCTCTATAAATTGTACAAATTGCTAGTGCATTTCAATTTTGAGCATACCTAAGAAATCCATTTTTAGGAAAAATTTATCCAGATTCATAAGTTGATAATTAGTCAACTATAAATGAAATTTTATCAAATAACTGAATTATTCCAGCTATTCTTTGAACATCTTGCTCCTATATTTTAGTTACTCTACTGAAAACATGACGCTATGATTCAATAAAAGATGAGCTGAATCATTAAATTTCAAATTTAATCATAAAATTACTTGATTTTAGAAAATGCAATATATTAATTTTACAAAATAAAGTCATTGAAATACTTAAGACTTCAAATATTCGAATTAGACAAAAATAGTTTAATAAACCAACCATAATGACCCTCCAAAAGAAATTCACGATAAAAGGGAATTTTCATTATTTATTTACTATTTTTAAACATTCATCTGAATATTTAAAAAATATAATACCTCTTTTGTTTTTAATCCATAATTGATTTGGATTTATCGTTAAAGCGTTTTCATAAAATTATGGCTTCTTAAAATTAATTCTGTTATTGGAATAAATCCTAAACATATTCTTTGTTTTAAACAAAAACCTATCAATACCTAAATACATTAACCTTTTACCCATTATGAATCAAAATGATTTGGATCGATTGATAAAGATTTCTCAAACTCCTATATAACTTCTTTAAACATTTTCAAACATGTTAAACTCTAAAATTTAAGTAAAATATCTCAATGAGTTACCTTCAAATCAAACACACTTCATACATTTAGATTATAATGAATTACAATGCTGTGGATTAATTTCCAAAGCTTTATCTGCCTAAATGATTGCTTCATTATATTTACTAAGCATCCTTACAGCATATCAAATATATTTCTGTAATTTAAAATACTTTGGATCAACTTCCAAGGTTTATCTGCCAAAATGATTGCCACTTTATATTAACCAAGCAATCTTAAACTCTCAGCTAAAAAATTAATAAGAATTATATCTTTGCAACCTAATGATGGGTTGAATTAAAATTAAGGCTTATTCAAATTATTTAATCGCCTCTTCATATTTCTTATCATTCAAATATGTAATTGAATTTCATCCTAAAATATTGATTAATAGCCTAATCAAATTGATTAATTCCTTTTTCATATAATTCTTGTGACTTCTGAATATTTGAATCAAATATTGAATAATAGTTTAACCCAGATTTATTTTGATCTACAATAATATTTTATAAAATTGATTAAATGAAGTATAATTGTAAATCAGATGTAAACTTTTGCATTTAACTTTAGAATTTCTTAATCGATTATTATATTTGAGCTTCAATTGTTTTTAAAATGATTTGAATTGAATAGCTCCTGCAAAAAAGGAATTCATCTATTTTGAATCAAAATATTGAAATTATTATTTAATTTTCAAATATTTAGATCTAATTCCATCAATAAATACATAAAATTATTGATAAACTAAAATCCATTTATTTATTTAAACTAGTAATGCAATTATCACATTTTTTATAAATTTTTTCAATAAATTCCAATAAAATTGGTAATTCTTATTAATTTAAGGATGAGAAACATGAATTCTATCTCTCATACATTAAATACAATATAATCTATTTACTGAAAAGGACTCATTAAAAAATAGCAATTTGACATCATTGGCATGTTCTGAATTTGGACATTTAATGGTTATTGGATTGATTTATTGCATAATTAATATAAATATTAAATATTTTTCTACTTCTATTAAAATTTTAAATAACTTCATGATTATTAAATTCTATTATCAGGTATTTAATATTATTAATCAACCAATCGTAAAATTATTTTTCATCATATTTTCACATATATATTTTGTATTGGAAAACTATTTAAATATCATGATTTGTTTTAATTTGATTTCACGCACAAAATTGACTGTAGTCAAGTAATTCAAGCGGCCTCGGTTATTATTATATTTTTCAAATTTATCTAGATATTTTCACTGGCTCTAATTTTAAAGGCGATCCTTAAAGGATATATTTTTTAAATTTTATATGGTAACTTCTTTTAGTTGATATTTATATTGATGACTTTGTTACTAAGGTTGTTCGTAATTGTTATGGCAGTATACTTTATTGACCAAGTGAAATACTATTAGTATTTAAATGAGGAACCAGATCAAGAACTTTTAAATTTTTTCAAATCAAAGTAGTTGCATCTTAAAATAAATTAACCAAATTTAATTATTTATCACACAGTCTTAGTAATATATAATTGGGGGAGTAACTAAGAATCTAAATTATACTTTCCAAAAATGAAGTGCAATAATATCAAAAATTATATTTAATTAATTTTTGTCACTCTCTATTTTGAAATTTCTAAATGCTGAAATCCTTGATTTGATGATGGCTAAAACGAAAACTCAGACTAATGTGATATTCTTCAAATTCATTAATCTAACAAAATGATTGATAAAATCCATTGGTATAGCTTTGATCACAATTTAATTTAGTT
>CAJJDP010000249.1:6879-22800 GCA_905182995.1 Paramecium octaurelia | reverse complement strand
TAAACAATGATATCATGAAAAAAAATTATGTAAAAACAAGATCTATTTTAGATTAAATTTTGCTATTTCAACGTAATGTCAGCAGTAGTTAAAATAATTCTTTTTTCTCTTTTTTCATCTTATTTAAAAAGTTCTATTTTAAAAATAAAATCTCTAGAGTTAAACCAAATTTTAGAAATTTATTGAACTTTTAGTTTGAAATTCACTCCTGAATTAAGAAATAATTATTGGTCATATTTATGTAATGCTTCCTGATAGCGTTACAGTTCATTTATTATGAAAAAAATGTCTATAATGAAAAAAAATTCTTTAAATGTTTTTAATTACTCTTTCCAAAATTCAGGATCGGTTTCTAAAGTATTATAACAATTTCATTACACCCATATATTAATGAAGCAATAGTAATCAAGAGGAAGATTAATATTGCAAATAAAGCCTGACATGGTTTGATACAATGAAAAATTTATAAATGTGGTATAAATAAAAAATTGATCTTTAGGATCGAAGGTTAACATTATATATATCTCTGATAGATTCTACAAGCTCTTCATTATTCAACAAAATTTAAATATTATCAAAAAGGAAATAAATTGAATTCTAACCTCTTTCAAAACTTATTTTTGGGTCTTAGAAAATAAATTTGGGATGTTTTTTACATTTTTCTTGCTTTTTTATTTTCGACATTTCTAATTATTCGACGATTAGATTCTTTAGTGAAGGATCGTCTAAAAGCCTTACTTTTTTTTTGTATTTTTTATTTTTCTGTAAATATTGGATCAATTTTATTTCAGGATTCTTTCTTTGATTAAACTATTTGATAAATAAAAAAAATCCCACAGATTAAGATACATTTTAATCTTCTTTCAGTTAAATATATCTGAAAAAGTTTTCAAATCATCAACTTCTGATGAATGAGAATTTTAAAACTCAGACCCTTAGCGAATAACATTTTATTTATATATCTTGCAGAATTGAAGAATTAAGGTTTAAGCATTCTAAAATTTTATGCAGTCATAATAATTAATACCTTAAATTTATATTAATCAGTAGTAGCAAAATAGAGAATTTTCTTAGCAGTTTGTTGATAGACAATTTAGTTGTAAACGTTATTTTTGTATTTATTTGCCATTATTATAAAAATAATAAATGTAAGAATCAATTTTTTGCAAACTCTCTCTTAATTAATGAAATGACCAAGAAATATTTTAATATACCATATCACAAATAAATAAAATGAAAAAGAATAAAAATGTATCAATGAATTAATCCAATACTTTAATTCATCATATAAGCAATAAATAATTCTCAAAATTAAAATATTTAAAAGTTACTTCTGTTTTTGATAAGATATTTTTGGATATCAATATACTTAAAATATCTACAATCCAAATTTGGCATTAATTTTAAAGATTTGAGTAATAATTTATTTCGAATACTATTCTAAAATTAAATAAAGATATTGAACATAATTATTAGTTGAAATAACATCAAACTTATCACTTTATGTTTTATTTCTGTAAATACGTTATAATTTCTCCTCAGAAATATTAAAATTAGATATATTTTTGAAGTAAGCTTTATTTTTTAAATTGGCTATGCTGATCTATTCTACAATATAACCTCAACTAATCCTTGCATATGGTGTAACCCAGTATTTTAACAAGATTTAAAGAGTAAGTCAATCAATCTAGCATATGAGCTCTTAAATTATGATTAATGGAGGTATTCTACATAAATTAAAAAGCATAATTAATTACAATCTAATTCGTAATTGATTTCTAATTTTTTAATATAAATAAGTTATTTTTTTTAGATCGACAGTTACTTTTAAATATTATAAATACTTCAATATAAAATCCAAAATTATTGCTTTGTTCTTCATTTGGCCGAAAAAGAAGCATGATGGAACGAGGATGAATTAGGAATGAGGATGCCTATTTTGGATAGGTTCAGTGAAAACCCATCTAACTATTAAAGAATATCAAAGATTGGTAGGTCTTAATCATTCATGGAACACTTAAGGTTTTTCACAGAAAAAGTACTGTTTTTTTGACAACATTAATTATTCTTTATCAAGAATCCAATCTTCTTTCGAAAAGATTAATTGATGATGCCATTGAATTGGAGAATGCTCTCTTGATTAACAAATAAAACATTTTTTAATTTTAATTAATTGTGGTCAGCAAAAAAGTTGATGCTTTCAAAATTCTAATCTACCGTGGTAGTCATAGTAAAACAATCTAAACCTATGTTTTCAAGGGGAACAATAATGAATATTATGATGTGTTTTCATGTGAATCGACAAGAAGAAGCAAAGGAGGTAAGAATATAGCAAGACTTGATTACCTAATGATGCAAAAAAGGACTTAATGATATATCTGATCACAGGCCTCTTAATTAACATTTCAATATTCAAGGAAGATCACTTTAACAATAAGATGTTAAGAGAATGAATTTCTGGAATTTGGAACGATACAAGAGATTATAAAAATATGTAATAGCTCCTCCTAATATGGATAAACATGAATTGATTCTGAAATCATCTGATTTGCTACTTGAAGCAAACTTGTGTACACTATTCTCACTAGGTTCCAAAGATTTAGATAGTATCTTGTAACGTTCAACAAATTTGATACCCTTTAAAAATGAAGGATCCATTATGAATGCACATCCATAATGGAGATTTCATATTTGAATAGAAAAAGATCATTTCTTTATGCATTTAGGATCTTTTTGCGTATAAGGTTAATCCAATGTAGCTTCAAAACCATGCACTCAAAACTTTGTTTAGTAAATTCGTCAACTTCTATATTTGTTCTCTATGAAATTGTATTTTGAAACCAAATGCACCCCAAAACAATGAAAAAGGGATAGTTTCGCCCAATTATGATTTAGAGCCATTTTTTTAACCTCTAAGAGGCACACGTATAGAGAAATTCAAGGAACTTTTTTCTGGCCTTAATAGTTCTTGTCAAATAGAGTTTGCTTCGCTATTAGAGAGTTACTTAGAAAAATTGATGAAGGAATGAAAGATGAAAAAATCTAATAGAATGCTAAACTTTATGGATTTATCAATTGGGTTCATCAGAGCTTCAATTCTAGTTTGACATAAATTAAACTAATGCTGTAAAAGCCTTTATATGGCTAGGATAAATGTTCAAAAAAAAGGTTGGGCATGATCGACATGAAATAGGTCAAATGATTTAAATACTTAGGAGTAACGATAAATAATAAAGGAGGGCTGAATTACTAATGCAAAGGCTTAAAAGATTATGGAATGCTTATCTGGATAGCTTGGGCCTTTGTCAAATATTCCTCCCTTTAGGGCATATGAGTTAATTGTGGAATTATTTCTAAAACCCTATTTTGATCCTATCTCCCCTAATAAACAACCTAGGTTCGAATGAGATCAAGTTATTAAATTATAGGTGTAACTATCGAGATTCTCAATAAAAATGAACATTATTATAACTATACACTTATAAAAATGGTTGAAAGTATCTAAAACAATTTTAGTTTGAATGCTCGGCTGGCCAAGCAGCATTAAGGTTGGGAGAACTAAAGGTGTTTAAAAATACTACAGAGATTTGATATATCTACTATGCAATATAAATGAAATGACGAAACATATTATAAATCTAATTATTCGAGTTTATAAAGTATTCTAATGACTTATTAAATACATACTTTATTACCTATCTAGAAGTAAGAGTTTTCATTGGTAGAAGTTATAAAGACTATGTTTTCAAAGCATTTTTATTATTTCCTGCAGAATGAATTAGATGTTATTTATGTTGGCATACTAAGAAGTTTAAAAATTCATCATGCTAAATTTTCTTTTAGTTTTTAAGCATTTCTTAAATAGATATTTTGATACCTGTAGAAAGTTAGGCTTCATAGCAATTTGGATTAATTTATATCAATCATCATATGATTTTATAGCTTCTTTGAATGGATTGTTTTCACTCAATAGCAAATTTTATTTTTAAATATTTAGTCTAACACTATTTTTAATATTTTCCTTTCACTCTAACATTGTTTTATCGGTAATTAAGTCTTTTAACAAATTAATTCAAAAAAATTCCATATAATGTCTATCAATAACATGATTAATTTTTAATTTTAGTGAATCATCATCTGAAAGGTGAATTGATAAAGCTTTATTAATGTGCTTTTCTATTTGAAAAAGAATATGATTATTAAATTAATAAAATAATTTATTTGGTTCTTAACCCAATACTTTTAGATAAGCATAGGACTAATTTGAATATAATTAATAGAAATTTAGATACCTTTTGAGCTTGTTACCTCTATTTTTTTTTACTTTTTTTATCTCTAAACTATTCATTTATGTATGATTAAACACAAATGCATTAATCCCATAATTTATTTTTAATTCTTAAAAAAGAAATTATATTAAATGATATTATTTATATTCATAGCCTTTTCGCTTTTGAGAAGTGATCCGTAATCAATTTGTTACCTCTCACATTTGATAAGTAATAAAATGTTTTTTTTCTAATATACAAATTGACCCTATTTGAGTATTATTATTATTGTCGATATCAAGCTTTCATAATGAATGTATTTTTAAGCCAATTCGCATATTCTATATTCTGATTTATGTAGTATATTTAGAGTAATTTTTATTAATAAAGATTTGCTGTCAAACAACTTAATTAAGTAGGATGAATATAATCACACAATTGATTTATCCTTCTCAAACTTAGATCAAAATAAGACAGCGTTGGCTGAATTTACTAACATAAGGACATCATGATGTAATTAAAATTATTATAAATTGCCATGTACTTCAAGATAATTGATCTGACATAAAATTCAATAAGTAAAGTGGTATTATTAATATAGTTTCTTGTTTTTAAAATAAAGGAGATCACCCCCTGTAGGAGATTCTATTTATAATTCTCAGATCATTATTATAAATTTATATGAATTAAAGCACTTCACAACGATATTTAACATTTATCCAAGAAATATAATAATAATGATAAATTCAAAATATTACCCTTAAATTAATTTACATGGAGTCTTTGGTACTCTTAAAATATTATACGCATTTTTCAAACTGGAAGTAATTAAATTCTCTTCTCCACTAGAGCAACACTATTTGATTATATTCCTTTTCTCCACCATGATTTCTCCTCAGGTACTATCTATCTAGCATCTTCCTCCTCTACTTTTTCAAATACCCCTCCTTTAATGTAGCATTCTGCAACCAACCAATTATTTTTGAGATGATTGCTTCGGGTAATTTCTCCCTAACCCAATTACGTTCTAAAAGAGTTTCTCTTAAGATCTTCCCATTCCTCTATACTGCTTTTACATTGGTTCCGTATTCAGCACCATTATATCGCAGAATAGGGAGTATATATACTCTCCAGATTTTTGTTAAGAATCTAAAAGGAAGGATTTTCCTAAAGAAAAAAATTTTCTTTGCCTTTTGCATCATTATTCTCTTGGTGTCTTTGAATTCTTGTTTAATATTTCCTCTAATTTTTTAATCTTCCTATTAGCCATATATACAGTCTTTTTCTTATGAATTCCATTCTTTAGTCTAATGCTTCTCTTCTTCTCAATAGGGTAGTTCCAGTGAGTACATCGTATAGGGTTAAAAGCCAATCTAACCACTTTTGCTCCATGTATCCCCTCTATTTCACCATGCCTCATATGCATTTGACATGTCAAAAAAGATTACGCTTTTGTCTTGTTAATTAGTTTTAAGTTATTTCACTATTTTTCAATTATCTCAGTCAATACAACTTCCTTGAGCCAAGATCCATTCCATGCAATTCACTAGATGACTCTCGTGTGCGTTCTTGTTCAATGGTGTAATTCTCATATCCATCCAATAATAAATTATTTTTCATAACTCTTCCTGATCAAAGAGTAGTCTATCAATCTTCTATTCCTTCCAATCCATTGCTACTATGAGTCTTATAACTGTTAGGTGGCAAAATTCAAAGAGCTGGCTTTATTGAATCTTTTCAATTTACTCACCAATATATTCTCCATTAATCATCCATTATCGTTGTCTATGCACTTAGTCTTTTCTATGTATGGATATCTTCTTTATCCATCTTGACAACTCCCCAAGGTCTTCCCATAATGTTTTCAGGTTTCAGTTCTCCTTGTAATTATACAATCCTTTGAATGCATCTATGTATAATTGCTTTAGAGTATGCAGTTAAAGTTCGATCATTCGTTCTCATAATATTCATGAAACTGCCTTCTTTTTCTCTTTTGATATTTAAGCGTCTTATTTTCCCATTCCTTTCTCAACTTAAATCTTACTCTTTTTCAATCCATTCTCAATATTCGTCCCTTAGCTCAGTACCATTAAATACAGGGAATTTTATTGATTCTCCTTGTTTCAAATATATTTTAGCCATTATGGGTTTATGGTTCGATGTAAGTTTATTCTTAATACATCTTTTCATCCAAATGTGAGCTTAGGGTTCTAGGATTTTCTTTCTGATTTAACCAACCTGTTATTGTGTAAATATCTAATTACAAGTTAATAATTCGACTTCTTCCCCCATGATATTCTCCAGCAGGGTCTTAGACACATCTATTATCGATCTCTCTCTGGTCATTGTAATCTATCCCTTTATCCTCTAACCAAATTCCCCTAAACAGAGTTCATTGCGGGATCTTAGGGCTGGGATTACACTTTTTATCACATCATCGGGCTTCAGTTGGCTTTTCTACATTTCTGTAACAGGTCCAATCTCCCGAGTGAAGAATATATTGATGAGTCCTTCTAGGCTGTTGGTAAGTGCCCTTGTTAATTTGGATAGCTAATTCAATATTAGATTTTATGTTGAAGGCCTCAGGTAAAGCCCTTTGGGTAGTACCAATCAATATTTTTCTGAAATGAATATTTTTCTGAAATGAAGTCATGTGTGCCAGAACTTATTATTAAAGGTGATGACTTGTGAGTATATTTGGAAACATAAAATCCTTAAATGGTTCAAGCTTGATAAATTTCATTATTTGATTATTACTATCAAAATGATGAATTATTAAATTTTCAAGATGGAATAAGTCCTTTTTTTTAAATCTTTTGCTTTTTTTGAAACCTCAAAGGCCCAAAATAATCTAGAGAACTACTTGAATTATGTAACTGATGTATAATATTGGATCATTAGCTCAATTCTTTTTCTTTTGCCTTTCTAACTAACAATATTCTATTGTTAACTATAATCCTAAGATTAGAATTCGACTCCTGGAGACCAACACCACCTCATATCCTGTTATTTGAATGTCTGACCTCATTTGGAAAACGCACCATCAAAATGTATTGTTGAACTTAGTTTCAATTGAACAACAACCAGGAAAGTGTATGACAGACTTGATGATTGAAGGATAAATAAAATCCTCCCAATTTTTGATTTGGCCAGCAAGAGTGTGAAATTGTTTCAATAGTACATTTTTTTGATAACAATATAAATTCTTAGGGAAACAAAAATACTTGAGAGGAGTTTTTAATGCCCCTTCTATTTATTATTCATGTATTTTTTTATCTGAAATGTGACTCTTCTATCTATGAATAGATTATACAATGAAAGGTTATGAATAAGATTATATTCTTGTAAAAATAAATTTTTTCAAATTTGGACTATAATTACAACACAATAAAAACTGTTGCATTACATCTGTTTCTTAGTAAATTTAAATAGTAAAAATGTTTGGAGATCTTTTACTTTGTTCAAATATCAATATAATTGGATAGACTTCATTTTTACAGCTTTTCAAAGTACTATTTTCCAATAGGTTTCACTTGAAAACAAGTAATTTGCAAGGGAAACAAATTGATGAGATTAATTGCAGTATTTTGACAATGCACATTTACTTATATTCCATTCTTTTATTTTACTCAGAAAAATGAAACAAGTTTAGTATTAATACTTAGTATTTTATTCTATGATCATCCGTTTAAGACTTTATAATAAATGAAGAATGGATGTGCCATTACGATGATTGGGATCTTATTGTTCAATTCAGATTAAGATATTGTAATAATTATTTATTGTATGAATTGACATTATTTATTTATTCAAGGAAAACTCATTTGAAATAATAATAATTTTAAATAATAATTTATTATTATTAATACCAAGTCCATCAATAAAAATGTATTATAATACATTTTTTTTGAAATTTCATAGAAGATTTTGCTCGTCTTATTATTGAATGCCTCCTAATCTTTTGTTTCTTAGCTGCTTTTTTCAATTTTGAAAGAATACATATTCATTGTCTCTTAGTACCTTCTAATGAATTTTAAACATCTTTCTTTAATTCAAGGTATTATAAAAATCATAATCTATTCTGTAATTAACACTTTAGCAACCTTCAAATAACCCATTTTCCTATAAATCTTTAAACTTATTTCTAAAATAGTAAATCTTATATAACAATTAATTACTTATAGACCATGATTTTTATAACTTGCAACAAACTTATGCTATTTCAGAGACAACTATACATCAGACCATTCTCTAACAAGTTGATCTCAATTTAGTATCCAGACATAACAATCAAAACAAAAAGAGATTTGAAATTAAGTTAATGGTTTAACTCTTTTGTTTCTCAACCTTAATAAATTTAATTTATACTTTTGAAATACATGTTCATAACATCTCAATTAACAGCTCTTAATGCGATATTAAATATTGATTAATAAAATTCTAGAGTAATGTGAATTTAGAATTTATGATATATAGAGAGAGTGGGGTTTATTGCTTTAAATTTTTCATTTTTAAAAAGGTTCTTTTTTCTCAACTCCTTAAATAAATTATTTTTATTTCCAAACAAAATGTTATTGATTACTGGTTTGCAAAAGGTTATTTAATGATTTGAGTTAATTTTAATTGTAAAATAACTATGGTAGTTGGATAAAATTTAAGGGTGAAATACCTTAGCAAAGCTGAAGTTTTAAATTGCAGATAATTAAATCCGGATTTACTAAATTATTCATTCTTCTAAATCAGTTTATTAAACTTTAACATCTGTGAAAGGAAAAGAGTTCATATTTACATTATTGAAGAAGGTTTTAGTTAAATGATAATCAATAGGAATATTGGGTAATTGCTGTGAAGGGGAAATCAAATCATTTTTACTAAATAATTATTAGTAAAAAATTGAATCAGTACTGCAAAATGTATTAAGTGGATTAGAATAATTTAATATAAAGGAAAGAAAGTAGGGAAAGATAAGAATTTTAATGTGAAGAAACAATTCTCTTATACTTCTTATATTAGATATAAAATAGAATCCTTATTTCATTTAAACCAATTAACAAATAACAATTGAAAGGACAAATAGATCGCCAATATTTGTACATTTTAAGGGCTAATAGAATTAAATGTATGTGAATTCTTTGATTCTATATTTATGATTCTTTTTTAAGACTTTTATAAATAATGGAAGTATACAAAATAATTTGAAGTAATGCAAAGGAAGATAAATTTACAACTAATGCTTAAAACCCAAACTATATTTTTAAAATTTGCATATTTACTAATATTTATTGTAGAGAGGACATTTTGATTTAATATAATATTGTTATCCTAACATTTCAAATCTTCTTTTTTTATTTCTCAAATCATTTATAACCTTGTTTTAACAATTTTTAGAGATTTAATGTTTAATCTACAAATTAGGCCTAAGAATAATTTAACTATTCAAGAGAACTCTTATTAAGTGAAAAAATTATAATGCCTGCAAATACAACACCTCCTCTACTGGTTACATTTATAGGATAATTTATATTATTAGTTCAAATTTGATTGCTTCAATCTAAATCAATTTTTCCACAATTTATAAACTGATCATCAATAAATACTTATTATTACATTTTCTTAAGGATTGAAAATTTACACAAACAGGATAATTTATATCAAATTTTAATTAATTATAAAAAAAAATCTACACCTAGATAGAAATAGTGCTGTATTCTCATAAAATAAATACATTCAGAACAAAAATTCTAGAATAAACTTCCTTGCAAAACTTAAAAAAACCTTATTTTTGTTGCATAGATTTAATCAAGGCTTCTTTATGAGAGATTGAACTACAATATCACTCACAGTTATCATGTAATTATTAGTAAAATCAAAATGATTAACCAAAATCTAACTACAAGTTTCTGATTGGCTAAAAGATCTGCAAATTCTTAAGTAACTAGGTAAAGAATCTTATTATATTATTTCATTAT
Organism: Paramecium octaurelia; assembly: GCA_905182995.1. Lineage (NCBI taxonomy): Eukaryota > Ciliophora > Oligohymenophorea > Peniculida > Parameciidae > Paramecium > Paramecium octaurelia. Next base: position 12,563 of record CAJJDP010000249.1, on the reverse strand, counting down.
AATCATTACTAGAAGAATATTTTAGAATACTTATTTTGATCTTACATTTAGAATAGCAGATGAAAATTGGTAATGAAAGTAAAGTGCATACAGCAGTATTAATAAATCTAGAAGTAAATAAGATGGCATTTCAGATAAGTATAACTTTAGCTATTTTATGTCCTCAGGTTTTCTCCTTTCTTGCTGGATTATTCATTAATTATATCATTAGGGACTAAGTACATAGAATTCAACATCGAATAATAATTTATGTTAATGCAGATTGAATATACAGAACAGTAACTCATTATAATCCTGCTCATAAGGCTTGTTCATAAGTTATGACAATTATTCAAAATCCATAGTTTATCTAAAATTAGTTCTAATCCTTATTAAATTAACTTCTCTGCTCAAACTGCTTTTGCACCACCCTAATAATTTGAATCAAGCCTTTTGATTTGTTTAAATAACAACTCTAACTTATGGACAAATTGGATATAATACATTTCGCTTGTATAAATTATTGAGCAGTCGCTGATTTCCTATAATTTGCTAGAAATGGACTTACTATAATCTAATATTACATTAACAAGAATATCAAAATGAAGTTTAGCTTAGAAAATGTGATGTGGCTGAGCATTTTACAATCACTACACTTTATCTTTTTCTCTATTATGTTAGGGATTATTCTCCAAAATTTTTAAATCATCCAATATATAAAAAAAATATATTCTTAATTTCAATTTCTTTTTAATATAGAATCCTTTCAAGACTTTTGTATCATTTAACTCTGATATAATCTAATTTATATCCTTAAAATTTACCAATTTTCGAAAAATTTACTAAAATATATTGGGCCAAATGAATCAGTTTGAGGATGAAATCAAAAATCATTCAAATGATAAAGGCTCACAAGTATACTAGCTATTTGCAAGTAAAAAATATTGTTTGAAATTAAAATTGCTCAATTTAAAAGTAGGATAGGAAGAATATTAGGAAATAAGTAAAGGGAATATTTTTGGTGATTAATAAAAAATTACAAGATTAAGCAAATTTATAATTAACATCCCAGCAATAAAATTTTTAATTAAGTTGGTGCATCCACGAACTTCATTATAGTGAGGAATTAATTTAAAAAACGTAAATATCTTACAATTGAAAATTAGTTCTGATTGGTTCAGCAACTTATTGATTTCACCTTATTATATGCAATAGAGAATAAAAGTCGAAAAGAATATTTTCATATTATCAATTATGACTATTTAAATTCCATTTATCTAATTAAGAATATAAAATATAATGGAATTGAAAAATAATTGATAAGAAATTATTTTTTGCAACTTAATTATTTAATGCAAGCTATCATAAAATAATAATTCATAACTCATAATTATTTGAATTCTCAATTTATGAATTATAAATTGAGCTTACTGAATTATAATCTTCTTCTAAGCGTTATAATACGACACGTGCTTCATCAAACTCGGAATCTTCCAGACCTTCACCTTGATACTACGAATGAAAAGCTCTTTTTTGGCGAATTTTATAAAAGCTCTCTCTTAATTATTTAAATCTACTAGTAATTGAGGCATCATTAGAAAAATAGGATCCAGTTAGTTTCATCTATGCAAATTCAGGCAATACTTAATAATTAGATGCTGCACATTAAAAAATATTTGAACTTTAGCCAAAGCAATGATCTAAATTGTTTAGAGTTAAATCATATTAACCAAAAAAAGGGTTCAATTATTTTTATCTAAATAGTAATGCTGAAGTTATAGATAAGGATTAATAGGACATTGATAAAGTTAACACTTCTTTTTAGTTAGATATTGAATAAATTATTTTTCCTATAATTCTGTTCTAGCGTAATCATTTATTAAAGTCATTTTGCCATACGATGGAATTAAATAATGCATATTAGGATGAGGACACAAATTTGACAAAAACTTGGAGTTATCACAATTGTTAAATCTTCTTAATCCAGTATATGAACTAATTACTTGAGCCACCATGTTATTTAAATGTTAATAATCAACAAAATCTAATTNTTTTAATATAGAATCCTTTCAAGACTTTTGTATCATTTAACTCTGATATAATCTAATTTATATCCTTAAAATTTACCAATTTTCGAAAAATTTACTAAAATATATTGGGCCAAATGAATCAGTTTGAGGATGAAATCAAAAATCATTCAAATGATAAAGGCTCACAAGTATACTAGCTATTTGCAAGTAAAAAATATTGTTTGAAATTAAAATTGCTCAATTTAAAAGTAGGATAGGAAGAATATTAGGAAATAAGTAAAGGGAATATTTTTGGTGATTAATAAAAAATTACAAGATTAAGCAAATTTATAATTAACATCCCAGCAATAAAATTTTTAATTAAGTTGGTGCATCCACGAACTTCATTATAGTGAGGAATTAATTTAAAAAACGTAAATATCTTACAATTGAAAATTAGTTCTGATTGGTTCAGCAACTTATTGATTTCACCTTATTATATGCTATAGAGAATAAAAGTCGAAAAGAATATTTTCATATTATCAATTATGACTATTTAAATTCCATTTATCTAATTAAGAATATAAAATATAATGGAATTGAAAAATAATTGATAAGAAATTATTTTTTGCAACTTAATTATTTAATGCAAGCTATCATAAAATAATAATTCATAACTCATAATTATTTGAATTCTCAATTTATGAATTATAAATTGAGCTTACTGAATTATAATCTTCTTCTAAGCGTTATAATACGACACGTGCTTCATCAAACTCGGAATCTTCCAGACCTTCACCTTGATACTACGAATGAAAAGCTCTTTTTTGGCGAATTTTATAAAAGCTCTCTCTTAATTATTTAAATCTACTAGTAATTGAGGCATCATTAGAAAAATAGGATCCAGTTAGTTTCATCTATGCAAATTCAGGCAATACTTAATAATTAGATGCTGCACATTAAAAAATATTTGAACTTTAGCCAAAGCAATGATCTAAATTGTTTAGAGTTAAATCATATTAACCAAAAAAAGGGTTCAATTATTTTTATCTAAATAGTAATGCTGAAGTTATAGATAAGGATTAATAGGACATTGATAAAGTTAACACTTCTTTTTAGTTAGATATTGAATAAATTATTTTTCCTATAATTCTGTTCTAGCGTAATCATTTATTAAAGTCATTTTGCCATACGATGGAATTAAATAATGCATATTAGGATGAGGACACAAATTTGACAAAAACTTGGAGTTATCACAATTGTTAAATCTTCTTAATCCAGTATATGAACTAATTACTTGAGCCACCATGTTATTTAAATGTTAATAATCAACAAAATCTAATTCTAATTGATAATCAATAACATTGTACATTGACTAATTGTCAAACATTGTTACACTCTAAAAATTTTCAGTCATAGTATAAATCGAGAACACAGCGTTATAAGGTCCAACGACATTATTCTACATTTCTGAAGATGGGAAAATTATAAATCCATTTTATTTTGATTTATTTTTAAATTCCTCATTTAAGACTTATGACAAAAATGAAAGGCATCCAGAACCAGTACCTCCACTTATTGAACATGTAATCACAAATTCATCTAATCGACTCATCGTTTCTATTTATTTTCGAATGCAATCTATTGCCTATTCTGTAACTTCTCTTCCATCATTATACCTACCTCGAGCATAGGTTGATGCGTCCTCTTTTCCATGTAAAAATGAATGCTTCTTATATTTTATTGACTTATTCCTTTAGACTTCATGTATCTTTCTGTCATCTGTATCGAAGAAAAGTGCTAACGGATAGTGATTCCCATCAGCTTCTTCATAAATGTAATTATTCTAAGTTGCTTCATTGTATTCTTTTTCATAAAGTTTCCATAACATATCACCAATCATTACTCCAGCCCCTCCGATATGAATATGAAATGCAGAAGACATACAAAGTTAATTATTAAAATAGTAAATTATTTTCTAAACATTAATGAAATTCAAATGGGGAGTGCAGCATGAACTAGTAGTTTTCCATTTTTAATGAAACTTTAAAACTAAAATATATAGAACAATTTATAGAGGACAGAAAATCTTTCTTTAAACAGATTTAATTTTTTATTTTATTATTGAAAAATATAATAGAATTTATTTCTCAAAATCAATAATTTAAATAATTCTACATAGAAAAAATAACCTAATGAATAGTTAGTTTTATTTATGTCTGCTACCAAAATTGCTCAATAATAAAAGATTGTTTAATAAAATTAAATTCCTTGCTTCACTCGTTCAAGCCTAATTTAGAATCATTTATACTGCATGTGCCTTAGCTGATTTGATACTTTTTAGATGGTAAGAAATGTAATCAATTGTTTTAAGTCTGCATGCGATTCTCTTAAGAATTGGTGTAAAGGAGGTATTAGAATTGGTACAATATGCATTTTATATTCTTCTGGAATGTAAAAGATTGACATTAGTTCAATATTAACCTTGTCCAACTTTTTATTAAACCAAGTCATTTGCAAAGCATTTTATCTTTTGTATCTTCAAGAATAGCAATTATCAATATTAAAGTGCTAAACTTTTTTTGCCTTTCCTGTTCTGCTTCAGCTACTGAATTTACCATTTCCTCTTCAAAGCCTATTAAAAAGTTTAAAACACAGGAGGAAATAGATGAAAAATGCTAAATATATTAAATTTTACATTCTAATTTAAAAAGACCAAAAAGTAAGATTTTTCATTTACCCAATAGAATCTTTGATTAAAAGTAGGCTTTGAATAATAGCGGGATTTAAAATAAATTTTGCAAATGGTATAGACATGAAACAACCATCAATTATTTTGAATAGACCTGACACAAGCTTTACAATTATAAGCAGCCACCATGCATTTGATGTCAGTAAGTCGAAAACCATGTGCTGATGAATAGACTGGAGATGTGGTAAATCTGTTTTTTACTAAATTCTAGACTTGTGATTACGCTTGAATCAAATTTCTATAATCCTGTCTGCTAAACTGAGAATATTGGTTACTAAATATTTATTATGCCAGCTTAGCATGTCTAATCTTTGTCCTTTGTTTAGCCTTCTATCACTTCAAAGTATGTGGGAATAACGTAGTTACTTTCTGTATCTATTGATTGCTACAAAAAATATCGCTCAAATTAACTTAGGGCAAAGATAGCCTTTATTCTCAATTTCTTTATTGCAGATCAATTAATCAGCACATTATTTGATTTTTTCAATAAATGCATATTCATTTATGAAGGCATAAGTTTGAGCTGCAAAGATGGGATTCCATATCAGATGATTTAATGGATGGTCTTGTCTGTTGTCACTATTATTAGATTTTGTAACATTATAGTTCAGTCCAGCTTTCTGTTAATAATTATGTAACAATCATATTAACAGTTCAGAAAGTCTTGCGGTTTATCATTAGTAACCTTCTTTGAAATGTTCTCTCCTTAATGCACTCACAATTAAAGCACAAATTTCTTTGAAATTTCTGTTCTCTTAATTATTTATTTAAGTACTAATCTTTGATAATGAAAAAATCAATTTGTGACATGCTCGATTGAAGTATATCAGTGAAATGGATAATTTATCAGGCTTCTATACTATAATTCTAATTTTAAGGTATATATATTTTATAGAAATGATTACAGAAAGTTCATTCAGTCGTGATCCATTTTATAAGTGATG